>VZTV01054090.1:0-11667 GCA_013400875.1 Anhinga rufa
AAAAAAAAAAACTAATCATATTCTGTGATGCTTTTGTGAGATAGTTACTCCTAAACTAACCACAGTTTAAAATGTTAGAAGTTTCATATATTGTCAAATAGTATGAACAGAATAGCTGGATATTACAATATCCTTATAATTTTGACATTTTTCAACCAAGTTAGAATCTGAGAAATTCACAGAGTAACTGCCTTTACTGTTATTTCACTTATATGTACACACTGATAGACAGATAGCTAGCTACATTATTCTTCAAAAAAGCTTGTCTGGCAAAAATTTGCTCTCGGTCTTCCTTCCTTTCCTTGGTACTGTTCCTTTTCTTGAAATCTGTAATTCTGCAACCTAAACCACACATATTTTAAGATGCATAAACTGCAGCATATAAGTGTTTATGCAGTCAAATTGTATTTTTTCTTCTTTAAAGAATTAAGTACCTGATCAGTGTGGTTATTGTCTTCTAGTTTATCTTCTTAGTAATTGAAATTAAAAGGTCACAGAATCCCTATAATAAAGAATACAACAAAAAAAGCGCAAATCTGTTATAAGATTTAAGATGCTTTATTTACTTGGGGGGAAAACTGACTAGCATTTTCCACGTAAGTATGAAATATCCATCAAGGGTGCTATTCGCTTTTGTTAATTTGCGTATAGATTATGTTCTATTGCTGTGGAATTCAGAAGAAAATTGACACAGAATTCTTTGGGCATCAGTCTCCAAATGATCTTTCACCTTTAACGGTAAGGTAGCTGGAAGAGGATTATCTCCACTAACATTTTTTCACACTCAGGAATTAGTTCAGGTTGAAGAAGCCTGTATATTCACAGTTATGAAAGGACCATTCTGATAATCTAATGTGACTCCTTAGCATAGTCCAACAATTTCTTCATCACACCAGTAGCAGGTAGCTGAGCTATGATATTATTTCAAGAACTTATCTAATGTGTGGGATGAGAAAGAGAGAATCTATTTAAATCTTCTGAATAAAGCGAAACATACAGTAGTAAATCCTGTCTTTTTCACGAATACTTATTCCCATGTGCAAATAATTTGGAGCATTCCACAACAACTAAAAGTCCTGCAGCATCAAGACAGCTTAACATCACAGGATGAGGCCCTGAAAGATTCACTAGTGTAAATGATTTCTAGCTCCGGTAGTTTGTACCCTGGAAATAAAAATGTCCATAAGACACTGCTTGGGCTTTTGGTAGGTTGTTTTGTCAGTTTGGTGAGAAACGGCTGATTTTTGATTGCCTGCCAGAAGGCCATCCAAGATTGCACAAAGTGACTGTAAGGTCAAATGTGGAGGTAGAGTAAAATAAGAAGAAAAAGAAAAAAATCCCTCAACAATGAGAAGCATCCAAAGAAAAGAAGATGATAAAGGTCATAAATCAGACATCACCATCGCCCTTAAGTCAGCAACTGTCAAAAAAATTTTCCTTTGCCAGAAACATGCTCCGTATTTGTCAGTGCCCTCCATGCGTGGGCCAAATACATCTCAGGGAAAGGAGCATCCAGAAGCCTGAGAGACCCCAAGCAGAAGCTGTGAGAAACAAGACACAATTTTGCCCGTGGAACTTAACCAAGAATAGTATTTTAAAGGTATCCACTTAGGACTGGCTGCAACCTTCCTAATAAAATTTGTTTTCTTTTTTTTTAAATAATAATTTGATACGCTGATTTGTTAAGAATCATCCTGAATCATCCCACTAAATGGAATTCTCTGTGAATTTAGGAGCAGCAGAGCATTGTCAAAGAGCTACCCTTCCTGTCACTGATAAAAAGAACAGGGAAAGGTAAGTACGGGTTGGGTGTTTCTGTCTTCTAGAAAATGGTATCATATCCTTGGCATAATTTATCCCAGGGAAACACAGACCTGGCTCTTCAGGTTTGTGTTGGGATCTACAGCAATGGATGGCCACAGCTATCTTTAATTTGTCTTTCCTGTCGGGGGTGTGTGCACTTCTCCTGCTGCTTACAGCTAAGAATTAGCTGAACAAACATGCCATTGAGAAGAATGAACCATTGTATCTGAAATAAAGTACAACTGATTTAGCAAAATCATGGTGCATTTTTTTTTGGCCAACTGGGAATCACAAAGTGGTTTATAGGAACAGCAACTTTCCTGTGAAAAGCTTGGAGGCGTTATGTTACCGTTGCAAGCCTCATCTTGCTTCTGTAAGTAGCTCTGTTGCAATATACTGCCCATCACTGCTTTTGCAACATGCTGCTTCCAGACCCATTCTCCTGTTAATATTTTCTTTCAGAGTTTTTAATGCATATATGAGAGTGTCAGGTTAGAGCCTGCTGAAGATCTGTGAGAAGATTCAAGCGACTACTGACATCCTTTCAATTTGCCTTAGTCTCAATAGGGTTTTCTCTTGTTGCTTCTTAAGTTCAGCAGAGCACGGAAAGAACAGGAAGCACACTGTGCACTTGAAGTCACAAGACATGCAGAAGGGAGGAAAGGAAAATTGTAGGAAGCACACTTCAGAGACATCAGTACAACTCAAGAGAGAGATACATCCAAATGTTTAAATCATATGTAACTGGTGAGCTCCTGCTGCCCTGTTGTGTCTTTCTCCTCATAGCAGTTATGTTCTTTTTATCCATGATGCCTTTGAAGCACTGACTGTCCTCCAGCTGACCAGTCTACTATGCTATCTTCACTGAAGTCCTGACTGTAACTGCAACTCAGGTTTTGCAAGAGTACTGTGGAACTGGAAGCAAGCATCTAGTCTTTATTTAGGTACTAGGAGCAAGGCAGCTTGTAAGCTGATGAGTAGAATCAAATCTTCTGCGGGAATACAACTGCATTTTTTTCCCCCTAGCTACTTATGTTCTTTTTCTTATAATCTTGCTTCTTTCCAAATAGAAATTTTACCACTGGCAGTCAAAGATAATATCCAGAATGCATAATTTTGCCATTTAAAGAAGATTGCTAAAATAACCTTTCTAATGTTATTGAAAGACAAGGACTTATTTTATATCTGCTATAATCCTATTGACTTCTTTTTATTCATATACATTTTCCTCATAATGTTGAATTGACTTTGGAAACATATTTTTTCCAAATGTAAGTGAAGGCAACTTCATTGAAATTGGCCGTCAAGGACTTATGAGCAATCTGCACTAAAATGTAATGTATCTCTGAATCAAAGCCCTTGAGATATTTGGAAAGATTATTATCACCTTCAGTGGTTTTGGGCCAGGCCCTTTGTCAGTAACTAAAGGTAAATCTCTTTCTGACTTTTCATGTTACTTCATTGCAGTAACAAACAAAATCCTCTCCCTTACTGCATAGAAGCCTCCCATTATAACAGGATGGAACAGTCAGGCAGGATATGGTAACATAACTTACTAGTCTTTGAGTTCAGCAATCATTTATGCTGAACTCATTATGCTGGAAGTATTTACAGAAGCTGTATCTGATTTATATAAATCTCCAAATGTACACTCCTTTATGAGATTTTTCTGGTTGTAAATTCCATATTCCTCTCATTGTGTTTTCATTTTTAATTTACTACATTCCCCTGAAGGCTTTCCTTTAACTAGTTTGCTTGTTGTAAATTTAGCAGTGATATTCTTTAAATAAACAGAAGCACAGAACATAATTTCCTGGTAACACTGTTTAGAAAATGGATCAGAATAAGGCCCCAAAGCTATTCTGATGATGAATTAATTATAAGATTCCAGGAAAAACACAACACTGACATTTTACAAGTTTTGGCATGCAGCCTTGTATAATGGTGCGCACTTAATACAGTTGTTTTGATGCTTATAGTATTAGTAAAGACTTAACTCTCTAAGAATGAAAAAGTATTTTGGCATAATGTAAACTTAAACGGTAACCTATACTTCTTTCTCCATTTAAATTATGGAAATCTATCTTTATTATGCAAAGAGAACAAAAGAGCAGATCTTAAAATGCTGAGCCCATGCTAAAATATCTTGACCAGCCTTTTTTCTTGTGTATAAACTTTCAGCAGCTTTTGCTTTAACAGTTAAAGTTTTGTGGTCTTTTATCATTAGAATGATCAAGAAAAAAACATAGAGTAGCACATGTTTTCCCTCATGCTACTTCCGTAACAGTTTTTTCCTTTTCTGCTTTGCATTTATGCATTTTCAAGTAGTCTGTCAATAACACTCATATACTGTCTTCAGCTGAGCAACTCTCCAATATTTAAAACTCTCAAAACTCCTGTAAAACCAAGGTATGTTATCCCTGTTTTGCAAATTGGTAACTGAGACGAATATACCCAAACTTGGAATACCCATAGGAATGCAATTCTCATTGCAGTTAATAGAAATTAGATCTCTAATACACCTTCCCATATTTCACCTACAGAAATAAAGCTGCTGATGGTTCTTGGCAGGAAGGACAAGAGAAAACGCAGATGAGAGAGGCACGCAATGGAAGTAAAGCCCTTTTAGCACTTTTAAAACTTTATTAGCTGTGTAAGTTCTTTTGAGAAATCCTCACCCCTAAAGATGCAGATCCTCAAGCACGTTTCAAATGTATGCGTCCATACCTCCCACTGTGGGAAAATTACTTGAACAAAATACTGAAAAAGTAAATTTCTCGTCCTACTTTCAGAATACTTGTACCGCTGTGCAGGCGGGCACAGACACCTCGCTCCTTCAACGCGCCTCTCCCTCGGTCGGCGCCCCCCGCTCCCCACCCCATCTGGGCGCCATCTTGTGGGGCCAGCGCCGGCGGGCGGGCCGGGCGCGGGGCCATGGCCGCCGCCCGCCCGGGCTGAGGGAGGCCGGGCTGCGGGCGGGAGCTGCGAACGGCGCCTCCGCAGAGGGGCGTGGGACGGCGGCTGCCGCCGGCCATCCTCCTGCCGGGCGGCCCCGAGTCGCCTGCCCGGCCCCGCAGTGCTGGCTGACGGTTTGAGGAACTCTGTAATGATGGCAGTAGGAAAGCTTGAGCATAAGGTTGTGGCTGGAGAGAAACCTGACTGAGGAGGCAAGCTGAAATTTAGGATGCTGTGGAGGTGTTGCTTTGTCTGCTTTCTTTTTGCTTTCTCTGAAGAGAGCAAGATGGAGTAGCCACAGCTATTTTTGCCACCTTCATTCTCGAAGGAAACATTTCTCAAGCTTTCTCAAGTTGTAGGAGCTGTACAGGCTCGTTAACATTAGGCTTTGCCTAACTCCATTAGCTCTTGAGAGCCGGAGTGTATGATACCGGGAAGATTGCTGTGACATGCTGCAGTCAGTTGCCGAGTTAATTTGTTTAATCCTGGCTTGGTTCTCAGTGCATGGTTTCTGTGGTCCAGAGCCTAAAAATCTTGACCACACGTGGACTGTCAGAGAAAGCCTGGCCTCAGTGAAGCCTCTGCGAGATAAGGGAGGCGAATCAATGGAGCGTAACCTATAACACCTATATGACCCTTGCTCATATTCAGCACCGCAGGAAAGGGGGCTTTACAGTAGCTCAATATTCTGGTGATTCTGCATCTAGCCATGGCCAGGGAAGTGCCATAGACTGAGAGTAATGAAAATGAATTTTCTAAATCGTTTAATAATCTCATAAAATCCAAGCAAAGTTGCGACAACAGTTTTAATTAGTTCTTGTTCTAATTTGTCTGCTTTTTCTGACTCTGATATTACTCAGCCTTGGAAATTACCTTGATTCTGATGATACTAACTTTCAGTCGTAACGCTTCCTGCACAAAGTCAAAATATTACATTTTATATTGAGCTGTTACACAAACTATCTGGACAAAGGATGTCCTTGCAGAGAAAAGACATACATTATGGTAGCCTGTGTAGGAATTGTATAATAATTGTATTTTCTTTTCTGTCTTGGACCCTGGGTAACTTGGACTGTTACTTAAGTCAGAGTAGTACAAACTCACATAGGCCAAGGATGCAGACGTTTTTGCCTTCTTGGAAATGGGCTGTTTATAACATTATCTCAGAGTTCACTCTGAATTTCTGAAGCTCTTTTTACGCATGTTATCTGTAGGGTAGCTTGGCAGGAATTGAGTATTTGGCTTCAAAGTCTAAATCAGTAATAATGTTAATTGCAGGTTTTTCTGATGAACCTGTTAGTTATAGTGTTTCATGACTGAAAATAAGAACTAAACAGCGCATTCACTCAAAGAAAATTTTGTGAGCTGCAAGAAGCAACTATAAGAAATTGAGACTTTTGTTTTCACATGGAATTGAATTAATATCAAACATCAGTACAAACAATCCCTTATTACAATTGTACTTCTGTTAAACTGTCACTAAATTAGTAATTTTTTCTATCCCATGGGGCTTGAATCCAACCATTCCATCACCGTTAGAAGCATTTATTCAAGTGGGGGTTGCGTAAACTGCCTGCCATGTCTTCTTGCTTATTCACCTTCTTCTGACTCCTTCCTATTGTTTTTAAAATCTTACCCATTTCCATATTTTTCAGTGTCTAATGTTTCTCACTACTGTTTATCAATAAGAATTTCAGAGAGAATGCTGTTTCTTAATGAGCTCAAGGAGCAGACAAGTTTCGGTCTCCTGTTCATTTTAACAGTCTCATAATTTACATTTTTTTAGCACACATCTACGTGCACATGTATATCCTGCCTCTTTAATGTCTTAGGGTTTTCTGATGGCCTTCCATTTTCCTTCCACCTGGTTATCTGATACCACATAGTATTTGCCTGTGTCTAGGAGAAAACGGGGAGTCTTTTGGGTAAATGACTACCTGTACTCTGGAGTTTCGGATGTGGTTCCAGCCTGTGTTACACAGATCGGTGTTGTTCTGAGCAAGCCACTGCAATTGCAGCTTAGGTTTGCTGCGGTACCTGTAAGCAAGCATCAGTTTATTCTCCATGTTTATGATTGGTCTGCATGCTGAATATAAACTCTGAGTACAAGAGTAATGTTGTTATTACATTAATTTAAAAAAAAAATGGGCTAAACTTTCTCTCTTTTAGAAAATTATTATTATTAAGAAGATATCAATATATTTCTGTTAATTAAAAACAATACTTTATTGCATTGCTGTCAGACAGCTTTTAGTTCTAGTAAAAGAATAAAAAAGAAACAGCTCTAGGGGTCTGGGCAGTACATTTATTTCTCAGTCTAGGCTCTCAGCATGTTCCATTTACACAAGAGAAAACCCTTCAATTATAAGATCCTTAATTTATCCAGGAAATTTCATAAGGAAAATGATTAATTACTTTAAGCAATCAGTTTTACAGATAATCACAGTTCTTTATTTAAACTGAAAAAGCAAAAGGGGATCTTATGAATAAAACATAAAGGAAAAAAGAAAAAAAGCTTTTAGTTTAATAAATATGAAATCAGCATTGAAATATTTCTTCAAATAGCCAAATCTTGTTAAAATTATACCTCTGTTCATAGTAACTATTAATTATGGAATTAATTTGTGTTAGTACAGTTGGAACATGGGCTTCAGCACAAAGTGTAAGCAAAGTTTCTGTTAAAATGGCCCGTTGCTACCCATTGTTGAATATTTTTATTCAGTTCAGCTGACCCTAACAACAGAAGCACAGAAGCACAGTGCACATGGAAACAGAAAAGCAGTACTGAAAAGCAGAAAAGGGTTGTTGTGGTTATGCATAGTTGACATGTATTCAGTGACCTGTTGGTTTTTATACTATCCAAAACAGCAGTGGGAAAGACTTAATCTTCTTGGGAGAACCATGACCTTGAAGTGAGAGGTGTAAGTCACATCCGCTGAACCACGTAGCATTTTCTGTAGCTCTCAAACCAGTGCCTGTTTCAGAGTTTGCATGCCAGAGCAGGCTTACACAAGCAGGCAGAGGAATGTCTGCATTGGCCTTTGTAGCTGGCTACTGCTCAGGTTGCTCAAGAACTTTTTGTTATGAATGCCACCATAGATATATCCAAGTAATTTTATTGTGAAAACCCAAGGCACTTATGGTGTTGGATGGCAAATAGGCATCCTGCTTCACCAGTGCAATTTAGTACTTAGGTGCCTATATTCTTCTGCAGGCCTTTAGCACTGGTGGCCTAAATAACATCTGAGTAAAGTATTGTAGACACTGGAAGAAAATAGGACAAGAAAACTTTCCCACGTTCTGGCCATTAAATTTTCATGCTGTCCACCCTTTTATCTGATGTAGCTGGGTAATTCATCCTGTACAGGGTATATTTGGTATTTTTATTACTAGTGGACCAGGAATCTGTGTGGCTAGAGACAGAACAAAACAATGTGCTCCTCAGCAAGGAAATTTACAGTGTTCTTACTGGAACAGAGACGTAAGAAATAACAGCTCGTGTTTGAGAGGTTGATACCTGTTCATATTGAATGATATTTAAAAAAAAAAAATAGTTTCAACTGTATGTAGAGATGCTGCGCAGGGGGAAATTTGAAGAAATGTGCTAGGTTATGGGAAATAGCATTCATAACTACCCAGACCATGTTTATGCCTCTTGGATTGAAGACATAGGGCTCTTGTTTTGGTAGATAACAGAAAGAAAAGTGGCTATTTTCAGTGGTAGATGGCGATGCCATTCTGCTGCAGTGGTGTCCTGCTTGTAAAGCATTCTGAATGTCTTGTTAAAGCAGTTAGGTTTCCGCCGAGGGGCATCTCACTTGTGGCATGGGCATTTGTCATCCTGTAGCTCTGATGGACAGATAATGTTTTGCCGTTATTTAAAATTTTCATCTACAGTGCAGTTGTGTCAATTGATAGGATTTCTTTCTGGAACTGTGGACTCTTAGGATTTTTTCTTTTAGTAAGAATTGATTATTCTTCTAGCTTTTCCTAGAAGGAGAGATTCATATTTAAAACAATTCTTACCAGAATAGATAGCTCCTCTAAGGAATACTTTGGTTTTCTGTTTTTGTATTGACTCAGCCCCTGAGGATAACACATCTATTTGGAGCTATGGCTTGAGTGGGTTTGTAGGCTCAATTTAAAGGTCAGATTTGAGTGATGGGGTGTGACAGTGAAGAGACTGGCAAAAAATTTTTTCTGAAAGCTATTAAACTTTTTGCAGTGATGATTGCTGCAGTCCCTAAAAGAGAAAGAAAACTACCTGCATTACCTAAAGAAAAATAGGAAAAAAAAAAAGGAAAAAAATACCAAACCCCTGACACCTGTATTCTATGAATTATGCACAATTTTGCATCTAGCCATTACTCTTTCCGTTCTGGGAACATATGTTAATAGAAAGCATGCTATTGATTTCTTAACTGTTTGCATAGTCACCCTAGCTAGCAGTCCTCATTTTTTTTTCCCAGTCCCAAGCTCACAGAATACATCTCGTCATTTGGTACTCCCTCTTCTTTCTATTCGAGTTTGAGAAATCCTTTAGGGAAGAAAGAAGTGCTTGGTGAGTTAATATCCCTCTTGCTCCTAAGGGAAAGAAGAGTATTACTTTGCAAGGAGGTGGTCTGCAAGCACGTTTTTGATGGGAGCTCTTTTAGTCCTTGCCCCGCTTGTCTCTCAGTTTGCTTGTGACCTTGAGTCAAATCATCTTTTCATTTCTTGCCAGCATGAGTCCCTGTCTGTCACAGAGCTGCAGAAGAGCTGAGGTTGGAAGCGTGCAAGGCTCTCTCCAGATGTCTGAAGAAGGCCTCATCTGCCTCTTCTTCCTGACGAGGCAATCTGTACCAAGCGTGCACAGCAGTATCTCTCATGTATCCTGTCTTCCCATGTTCTCCAAGAATGTGGCATGGTAACCTGCGTCTTGGCTCACCAAAGCCTGGTTCATGTTAGCTCCAGCCAGCGGATCTCTGATACTCATGTGCTCCATCTAGGATACATGCCGTGTGTCCTTACGCTTGCATCACTGCCTTAAGCATTGCCTTGTCTAGACCAAGGGTTTTGCAAGTTCTGTCTAGAGAGGTGCTTGCACAGCAGTGGGTATGCATATCACAACATTTATATTTAAATTGTAGTGAAAGCTGACGAATGTGATGTTTTTGAAATGGGAAGTATGAAGCTTAATGCTTCCCTGAGATCTCTCTTTGCTGCGTTCTTGTTTTAATTTTTGTTACTGGTGCTCTAAAACTTTGCTTTATATTTAATTAAAAAAACTACAGGAGTGACTCCTAATGATCTGATCTAGATTTTTGTCACTCTGATCTGGGTGATGCTGCTAAAAACAAAATGAGATGCTAGACAGCATATATTTTAAATTTCTGTTTTGTCTTCTACAAACGTGTACTTCTTGTTGATGGAGGAAAGATAAGAGATGAAAGATCTAAAGGCTTGTATACTAACATTTTAATTTAAAGAGCCTGCATACTGAGCGTAGTCTGAAACTACACTCTGAGACACAGTTTTGTATGTTTTATGCATTAACACACCATCTGCTTTTCATGGAAGAAAAGGGTACAGGAGGCTTTTCTGTAGCAATCATCTTTTTAAACAAAACAAAACATGCTTTATATTGGCATAGTCCTTTGAGGAAAAACACAGTATTAATTGCAGAAAGCACCTTAGACAATTATTGCTTCAGAATTTTTAGAAGCCGTGGAACTTTATTTGGTGCAAACCACAAAAAATAATTACTGGAATAAATGGAACTGCCCAGAGACCCATTATTAAGATCAACCAATTTTTTTCTTTGTACCTGTTCCACAGTATATGGAAGAGGGTTTTTTTTTCACTGCTGAAAAATAAAATGCCCTAGAAAGTTTTTGGGAAAAATATAATGTAAGGTAAATGTGCCAGGGGCTCGTGAAATGACCATAAACAAAGTAACCTTATTTAGTGTACAAATCTGCTTCCTTGAAAGTATTCTACCTGTAAACTTTGGGATGCTGAACTCCCAAAGGATCTTCAGAAAAGCCACGCCCAAGTGAGGACCTTGCAGGAATACATGTGACCCCATGTGCCAGGTTAGAATAGCAGAGGAAGTGTGCCATTGTTATTTTCGAATAACAGAATTGGGAAATTCCCAATTCCCATGTCAGTATATGTGAATAACACTGTACACGTGATATTAAAAGTTAATTAGGTGCAAAATCTCAGTTGTGGCTTATGTATAATATTTTCCTGAAAGTTTTGATTTCAGTTTACAGTTTGTTGTAGCTTGCAGGAGGCGATTGTTGTTCTAGTTTCCAAAGGTAACAGGGATAGTAACAGACAGACTATCGTAGTAGGGGAGCAGTAGGTAACCACATTTATCACATTCTCATTTATGGAGATGAAAAAAAATGTAGAAATAAGCTGTTGTGAAAAAGAGACATGAGAAGATTATGTATGAAAAAAGGGAATGATCAATAAAGGCTTTTCTTAGGATGTTGTAACAACTGGCTAAGTGTTGTGAAATGTGGGCAGACAAAGAAGAACGAATTAGGGATTCATTGGTAATTGGAACTGTTGATAAGGAACTGTCATTAAGGTCCAGAGTACATTCTGATAGCAGAGGAAGCTATTCATATAGCTCATCGCACTCAGTTCATTAGCAAACAAAATACTGATCCAGGGAACTGCTTAAGAGGGTGGACATGTTTGCTCACATTCAAAAAAAAAAGGAAAAGAAAAAGTGTTGCATAAAGATAATGGTGGTAACAGCTCAGTGTGTGTAGCATAAAAAACAAATGTGCTTTTATCCACACAGCAGAATGGGGGAAAAGTCCAACATAGAACAGAACATGCAGCAAGCAAGTTGTTGTTTGTCAGTCAAAATACAGGGAAAAAAAGAGAACTTTGAAATGTTAAATTATATAT
>VZTV01054106.1:15826-27906 GCA_013400875.1 Anhinga rufa
CTGGTGCCTGGGGTTGTTCCTCCCCAGGGGCAGGACCTTGCACTTGCTCTTGATGAATTTCATGAGGTTCTCCTCAGCCCAGCTCTCAGCCTGTCCAGGTCTCGCTGGATGGCAGCACAGCCTTCTGGTGTATCAGCCACTCTTCCCATCTCTTGCAGGAAACTTCAAAGTTCACATGAATTTGGGTTACGAGCACTGGGCAAAAGAAAAACTGAACTAAACATGCCATGTAGAAATTTGTTAGCATTTGACAGATCTATTCACTCAGGATTATGTACCTACACTTGTTCTTTTTACCGTACAGCTTGTACAAGCTACCTAGAACCAGCTAGATTTGCCTAAAGCTTTCGTTGACTCCATGCCTTCCAGCTGGCAGAGGAGGAGGCAGCGAGCCCTCCTGCCCCTTGGCTGCTCCTTTGGGCAGAGCGCCTGCCGGGCACACTGCTGGGGGTGGAGCTGGTATAGAGTGGGAAATGTCTTCTGGTGTCGCCTAGCTTTTGGGACTGCAAAGTCAAGAGCACAAGTGTCTTGTTTTGGGATGTCCTGTTTAGAAATGCTGTAACTTTTTAATGCAGAAATTACAGGTCTTTGCCTGAGGAATGTACAGAAGTTTATAGTATGTAAGTCACTGGGGTGGGAGATCAGATAGGCTTCAGTCACAAGGACAGGTGAGTTTACTGTTAAATGCATATCTTGTCCATTTGGCTTCCTATTTCCTAGGATTTATTCTGCTGCTCTGATAAACTATGATTTAAAACATGCCAATAGCCCCTTCAGGCTAAAACCCCTTCTTCCACACTGAAACACATCACTGCAAGTAGGAGACACTGGGCTTTGTATCTGTCTCCCAAGATGAGGGAGACAGGAGCTGAGAGGTACAGGGCTCAGCCCACAAAGATGGGCTCACAGGCTGTCAGCTGAACTCGGAGCAGGAATCAGATCCAGACAATATCCCTGAATTTGGGTGTCTGATCTCCCGCTGTAGGCAATGGAGACAGTTATGGCAGTCAATGGAGCCAGGAGCGTGATTCAACTGAGAAAATGTAGGTATCCATCCATCCATCCTCTGGCGAGCTGAATCCCCCGTGGCAGTGGGAGGTGGGACACTGAGCTCACACCAGTGTGTTGACACCTCTGGGTACACATCTACAGCCTGGAGCTGGAGGTAAGGACGGGCTGATGACAGGGAATCAGTCTCCGGCTCCTGGCATTGTTTCTCCAGTTTAATGAGGGGGACGAGCTGGACCCCCCTCGCAAAGACTGGAGCTGCTGAGCCCTCCGGATGGTCTGAGTGTGTAGGCCAGCTTCAGCCCCTCTGTGTGGGGTGGGTGAGCATGTTAGACCTTATTTAGGGTAGTCAAAATGGCACTGGGAAAGAACACCTGGGGCCCTGTAAAAAGAAACAACGCTGCTCTGTTAAAATTATTTTTACAACCTCAGTTGACGAGTTCAGACAAACAGACTTCACTGAGCCTTTTCAGTATATGAAACGTTAATATCTACCAGCTATTTTTGAAGCTATGTTTTAAATTTTATTTTCAAGACAAAAGAGTCATTTTAAATTATGCAAATGAGCTGCCAAACGCAAGGAATTATGCAGATTTGTGGAGGCAGGCAGCAGAGAGTTAACCCTTGGTGCTGTGGCTCACTGCGGAGGGAGCACCGCCACAGCTGCTCCCTAAGAATTCCTTTCAGCCCTTGTGCTCTTTAATTACAATGCTCCTGTGGCAGGGCCTGAGGTGGGAGGCTCACCCTCCTGCACGCGCCCCATTGCCAAGTGGGTTTAGGTTGATGGAGGAGGTGTGTTTGCTGCGATGCTCACCTTGCAGTCCTGCCCGGCACAAGCTGTACCCAAATCCAGCCTGGGCGTCTCAGAAAAGACAAGCGTCGTGGCTGTCGGCCACTGTTTCATACAAGTTGTTTCCAGAGTATTTGAAGTGACTGTCATGGGAGAAATATTAAGTTGCTTTTCAAATGTCAGCAGTGCAGTAACACTTTAAAACCAATTGACACTGTCAGCTAGAAGTCCTCCTAGCTCACTGGGCTGGCTGGTGTACACAAGATGCAGTAGCAGCCTTGACTTTCTGGAGAGGAAGGCTATTAAGAGAGTTCCATGTTGTGCTAATTTGTGGTTTCAATAGCTCATTATCCCACCCAGCTATAAAGGTGGTGGGAATAACTCTCAGCCAGGAACAGATGGGTTTTGATAGAAATCCAAGGCCTGATCTTCTCTGGAAGTTTGCCCTGATCTCTGCAACCAATGCCAACAGTGTTGGTGCAAACACTAGTGCAGAGCAAGAAATCCAAAGGTTTATAGCAGTGAAGTATGGAGGAGCTGGCAAATCCCCAGCATGCACAAGGGTGTAAGTGCAGCTAATCTCTGATGGAGATGTCTGATGCTGGGCTAAAATAGTCACGGTGGCAGCCAAGCTTGGGGAGAAAGGGAGAGAGTTCACATAGGGTGGTTTTGGAAGGGCTGGGTTTGTGTCTCAGCCGGGTCCAGGTGGGATGCCAATCCCCGTGAATATGGGGTTTGTTCAGCATCAGGCAGGGATGGATCCTGCTGAGGGCAGGAAAGAGTCTGGCTGCAGCACGAGGGGACTTGATTCCACATTTCCTCTTGCACTTCAGTTGCTCCTGGCTCTCTATGAGAGAGCTCACAGAGCCGCACAGGTGCCAAGGAAAACATCGAGGCACTTGGCATTCGCTTTCCTGTTGCTAAATGAGGGGGGCGGGGGAGTAAATTTTCCCCTCTGCTATCTTTGAAGAAATATGTATTTGTGTAGTGAATTACTTCAGTAATCTCAGTGCTGCTCTAGGAGACGGGGACAATCTGGGTTTCTCTCCTGCATCCCCTTACACCCAAACCCTTTCAAGTTTGCTCTGCTCACCAAATTGCTCCCTCGCTTCCTTTCTAGTTAAGGGTGTCATTTCAAGCTGACTGTCTGAGCCAGTACAAAATACTGAATAAACACTTCAACATATTCAAACCTGGATGCTATCAGTGAATTTACAGACTTAAAACCTATGGCCAATTTTAAACTGGATACAAATGCATGCGCATGAAGGTTAGCACAGTTTAGCTACTTTGGTTTTGCTTGTTTTTAAGAGCACTTTTGGCTCAAAAATGTGATGTCTCTCACATACTTGGAAAGAGTTGTCCAAAACACATGATCAACATCTGTTGGTTTCAGATATGCCAGAGGAGCTCAGCAAGAATGTAATAGTTGCAGAGATCAGATAAAACATTGTTCCTGCTTATCTTTTATTAAAGATGGATTTGGAGTTTTCCTATCGCTCAGCAATTTGAGCAATGGACTGTGGTCTGGTTAGTGAAAAAAAAAAAAAACCAAGAAACCCACCTACATTGGTTCAGGTTTTTGTTAGTTTTGGAGGGAACAGCTGAAAAGGATATAAATCAGACACTGCTGCTATACTGCGCTTGCCTTGCCAGCTTAAAAGAACTAAACTAGTTTAAATAGGCAGAAGTACTGTTTTATGACGGCCTACATCTCAAAACAAATCTGAGCACAAAGACCATGGAAAGAAGTTGCTAGGAAACCTCTACAGTGTGCTGGAGAAGTTTTGCAGCGCAGGCACCTGTAAGAGAGTCATCACCACCTGCCAGCCCGGGCATTTCTCAAAAACTGTGGTGGAAAATTGTAGTCCACATTCATTTCCATAAATGAAGCATCAGGAAATGCCTCACAGCCCATTTGAAATCAGTGCAGCTTCAGGGGACTGGAAGCTGTTCCCAGCACCATCCCTGGAGACTCAACACTAAGGTCCTGTCCACACTAGCGCGGAAGCCCTGACTTCTGTGTTCAGGCAAGGTCTGACCAGGCTGCTTTGCTAGCACATGCCTGCAGTCATCTTAATTAGGTTCTTAGCAAAGATCTTTGCTTTCATGGGCTCTAACCTTGCCCGTACTGAGATTTCAATAAGGTAACTTCAAGCAAGACTAACCCTCTGGAGGCAGGACCACTGAGTCTCATCCCTTTTGCACTTAGTCTCAGGGTGGTTTTGCCAGCAGAGATTTTATGCAGGCACGCTGCCAGTTCAGGTGTTTTTTCTGCATGGGGATGCACCAGAAAGTTGAGGTGAATCAATCAAAAATGTTAAAGTGGCAGTTCTACAATGTCAACGTGCACACGTTAAAGCCCCATTTATGTACCAAGTAGTCATAATTATGATATCTTAATCCTCTTAACACTTGATTTCCTTTGTATGGCTACTTCATAGCTGAATACGTCCGTGTAGGCCTGTTTCTATGAGGAAACTGGTAGTGGAAAGATTGGGGAGTCATCAAGGACATGTTTTTCATTCATCATGAAGTCATCTGCCAGTGAAGCTCATGACTGGGCTAAGACAGGTAAAGACATCAGGTGTTGCTAGGATTGCTTGTCTGTACAATTCCTCAGTAACTTTTTCCAAAAACGTGCAATGTGAGGCACGGTGATGGAGTGATGGCTGCCATGAGCATGATGAACAGAGCAAGCTGGCCATGGTTTAGGCATCTCCATGAAATTCCCTATGTGTGGGGAACCCCCTAATGGTGTGGCACCTGCAAATTCCTGCCTGCCAGCACCCGTCCTCACTACATCGTAAAAGCCTGCCCAGCACATTCCCCACTCCTCCCTGCCCACCTGTCAAGATGACCCATCATGGCTAAAAGCCATTAGCTCTCAGAAGGTGGACCCTGGGATCTCCGCTCCTTCAAAGAGAAGCAATAAGTTAAGAGAAAACAGGAATACATGTTAAGCCTGAGGATGCTCCTTTGAAGAAAGATTAATTTTAAAATAAGGGGTTCATTACACAGCAAAGGAGGTACTCTGGAGAAGGTGTGATGCTGATATGCAATGCTGATAAATGAAATGTGGCTGTTATAGGATTTTCGATTCTGGATTATCTCGTCCCTCAACACATAAAAAAGGAAAGATCCAGATCTTCAGTTTAACTTAAAAAAATCTCTTAGGAAATCCTTTTTTACACAACATATAATTAATGTATGGAATCAGTCCTGGAGACAGGTTTAAACTAGCTCTGCACTTGATGGTCTAGCAGTGTTCATTAGCTGTGGCCCTGTGCGATGCTGTGGGAGGAAGGGCTCCAAAACGTTCTGTAATGGCAGAATCCCAGTTGTTAATTTAAAGAAAAGCCTTTTCTCCCAATGTAGTTTCTGGAGCAGGAAAACTGTGCAAGAGCTATAGCAATATCTGGAGCTTTCCTGGTTCAGAGCAGGTTTTCTGCATTTCAGAAAGGATAACATACATGGCACAGAAAGCATTTCCAGTGGTGTTACTGGAGTAGGATTACATCCAAAGACTGTCGGTTCCCACACTTCAGACTCGGAAAGCAGCACCCACCTCACCTGCTCTTACAGTGGCGATGCCCACACCTGAGCTAGTTCCCTGCATCTTCTTTACAGCCAGTGGGCAGAAACAGCGACCCAACGGACTCAGCTGTATAGCTGCTGGTAGGATTAACCCTGTCCTAGGAGCACCGCTCATCTCCGTTGGCTGCAGGGGAAATTTAGAAGGGAGCAGATGTGTTTGCTGTAGAGGTTTGAAGTGAGTGAACTCCATCAAGGTGCCTGCTAACTGAGGCTGGGGAGCCGTCTGTCTGTTCCCACTCTGAAGGCAGTGCTGCCCTGAATGGGGCGCTGAGCGACTCACAGGTCTCGCTTGGTGTTGGATAGCTGAAGCAGTCACCTCTCGCAGTCATTCATCCTGCCCCTTTGGTAGACACAGTTGCCCTGAAGCAAGGATGTGCTCCTCCCATGAATCATCTCCTCAACCATAGATGTTAATGTATCACTACATGTCTGCTGGATCCCTGCGTTCACCACAGCCATGAGGTCCCGCTCGGATGCAGAGCTGCTGAGTACAGAAGAGAAACAGGAAAGGCAAGTTCAAATTCAGGTGTGACACAAAGGAAAAGGTGATGGTAGTAACACCAAGCCAGCAGCAACAGCTGCATGCGGCAGGCACAACTCCATGCAACCTGGTGGTGTCCATCGGACCCCTCACATCAGGATGTGCTGCAGCCGCACCGTATCTCCAGCTAAAAATGAGAAAGGGTCTTCCCCAAAGCATCCAGCACAGGCAGGACTGTTAGAGGCAGGGCACCAGAGCAAACCTAACCCTTGCTCATCACCACAACATCCATGTGCATAGGTAATTGCCTCTTCCAAAGCAGCATCCCTCACCAGACCTGAGCCTGGGAGGCGCAGAGCATCCCCTGCTCTACCTGATGCATGTGGGCATTTCACAGATCAATGCTTCTAAATTAGGGTGTGATCGTTACGATTCATCAAAGCACAGGCTTAATTTTAAACTCCTCAGTAATAGGAGAAGTTACTGTCTGACCCTGTCTCACACCCTAACAGTGCTGCCAGAGGAGGAGGGAAAGAACTGAAATTTTACACAGTGGCATATGGAGGGATTCGCAATTCATCTAAAATGAAGATGATGAGAACATCAGTTTTGTCTGGCCTTTGATCCCTTTCACAAATATGACCCCCAGGATGTGGTCAGAGAGGGCTCGTGCTGTGAGATGGGGTTTTTGTAATCACTGCTGGCTGGAAGTGGTTCTCAGTCGATTTGTGCGTTTTTCCAGTGTGTTTTATAATGCAATCAAATTACTGTTCCCACACTGTAAGAGATGCTTCACGGGTTTATTGGGAGAGGACACTAAGCTCCAAAGCTAACTTTTTTTTCTCAAAGAAGAATTTTTCCAATTTTCATACTTAAACCATTTAATTTGACAATTACCCACAGAGCATGAAAATTGATTCCAACAAACCTTGGGTAACAACATGTCACAGAGACGTCTTGCGCTCTTCCTCCTCCATGTTCAGGAGGAATGACAATTTCAGTGACATGTTTACCCGTGCTACCATCACTGCTCTGAAACTCCAGCCCCCTTTGGTAAGAGCCATTGTGGCTTCAGTGTAGCCTGGAGAAGTTTACTTGTGGCTTCAGAACTGCTTCTTTTGGGGTTGATTCAGTTTTTGTGTCCAGCTGTTCCCCAAATTGGAAGCCAGTCATGGAAAAGAGAAAAAAATAGAATGAAAGAAAAATCCATAAATTGAGGAACTCCGTATTTCACAATGCTCAAGTGGTAAAAGCGTCTCTCGTAAGGTGGCACATCAGGATGTACCTGATGCCTAGAGGTATTTCCAGGTAGAGGTTCAGATCCCCATGACTGGCCTTAAACCAGCCTTTCCTTACACTCACCACTGTTGCTAGCACTGCAGAAACAACCTACCAGAAGCTCTTCAATTTTAACCACCGGGTTATTTACATCTGCTTTGAGGATACTGTAGATAAAATCTCTGAGGCTCTGGGATAGACTCACTAGAGAAAGTAAGGCTGACACAGCTCCTGTTTCACCACTCCTAAAGGTGGCCTGTGCTTGGTGTCATGAGGTAGGACCTGTACAGCTCACAGCTCATCCTTCTGGGCCACTGTTGTTGCTGCACCTTGCTGGGGAGACCCACACTGCAAACAAGAACTGCTCATCCTTCTTTAAACAGGAAAGAAATGCTTGAGAAAAGGAAGCCAAAATTACGGTTGTGGTTTTCTCATCATCACCAGAGCCGATGCCTTTTGATAATTTGGTTATATCTCAGTGAAATCAGTGATGATGTGAAACATTTCCACTCTTGTCTGTTCTGTTAGGAAGAAAAAAATCTGTCAGTTTTAATGAGAAATGAGTTACCAAATAAATATATACCACTCACCAACACTGATGTCTTTCTCTGGCGGTCAGTTCTCACCACCAGCCTCCCATCATTTCTGTGACAGCTTCTTTCTCACAGATTGAAAAGGGCATGGGCTCTGGTGATGACAAGAATACCTAAAATGGAAGAACAAGACCCAGCGAATACACTATGTACTAAACTGCACAGGCACCAATGGCTCTTGGCACTTGTTTTCAGATGGAAGTTTGTTCCCCCAGGGTGAGTTGTGCACTGCTGGGTAATACCCACCTCTCTCATTCATTCACGGGACAGCTGGAAAGCACAGATAGCGACCGTCTTCAGCTGCTCCGCAATTTACATCTCTTCTGGGTGCCAGACTCACTGTTTTCTGAGCTATCTGAACTAAATGGGAGCAGTAGGAATACAGTAATGTTGGCTGAAAACGAAAGCTGAAGCAAGGGGATTTTCAGACCAGCTTTAGGGCCTGAAGATTACTGCAGTCCTCCTGTCTGTGCTATGGAAAGGTGATGTAGGCACCTGGAAATTACTCCAGTTGTGACAGAGAGAAGAAATTTCAATTTATCAGCAGGCTGTTCTCTTTAAGCATTGCAGCAGCTTTCAGATACTACCTTTGGGAAGAGTGGCCTGGCTTGACAGAGGGAGAGAGGAGCTTTTCCGTAGCATCACTCCCTCCAAATCTGCATTATGGCAAGCAGCTGCTACGAATGCATCTTCCAAGTGGTTTCCAGCCCCCCCATCAGTGCAGGAGCAACGGCAGGAGCGGCACACCCAGGCTATTGCAGAGGCCATCACGCGAGAGGAGCAGTGAGCAGGCAGAAAGCCAGAGCTAGTGGGGAAATGCTGGGATATTTTGGGGTTAGAAGAGGCTCTAGAAAGGGCAAGCTTAGTGAATGAGCACAACTGACATGATGTGGCATGCCACGGGCTTTTGCTCTCCAAGGCGTGGTGCTGCAGGGCGTTTCAGTCAAGATCCTGTGTACACATGGGATGAAGCATCTTTAGCAATAATGCTGGATACCATGGTGCCCTGAAATGTGCTGGGGAAAGACCTGTAACTGCTTTAATTGTATTCGAACATGCAAAGCTAGAGTGAATAATACCATGAGCAGGTCAGCAATTAATTAACTGGTTTGCTATAAAAGGGAAGGGTAACACTAATTTTCTTCCACCTGGCCTGTTTAGACCAGACCTTGTTATGAAGAAGATTTATTCATTTAGGTGTAAGAATGCGTGGCCCTGCTCTAAGGTCCTCGTTGCTATGTGCCAGTGGGAGAGCAGAAGTGGAAGAGAGCCTGGGATGATGCGGGAAACTTTATTTGAAAGGAAGACACCTTAGGAGAGCACTAGGAAAAAACAAGGAAAAGGAAACCCTTTTAAAGTAGACTAAGCATCAGTGTGTCTGAGCAGCAAAGTGAGAAGTAAGTCAGTGTAAAATATTCAACGAATCATTTAAATTTGAATTGAAGGAGCTCAATGGCTCCATTATGAGTTTCAAGGGGAGAAAGAATTCCTTGAGGAAAGACGTAAAAAGCAGTTATTGATATAACATGAATATCTTTTCCCATGAAGGTTAAAGAGTGTTATATATGTCAGTTAAATCAAGAGAATAGCAAAGGATTGTCTCATTTACATAAATAGGGTGTTGGGAATCCAGAAATACCATCCCCAGGAGTTAATTCTACAGGTTTGTATGGGAAGTCAATGCTACTCCAAAGAGCAGGAGGCTGAGCTGGAGCCTGATGCCCTGGGTCTGCTCCAAGCCTTTCAGCAGTACTTGGCTGGACACATAGGTGCACAGTTACATGGCTAATTACTTCCATTCCATATGGAAATTAGGAGAGGGGAAATGATCATTATTATCCATTTGAGCACATGGTTACCCAACTTCAGTGTGTGGCTGCAGTGCTCTGTATGCAATTGTACTCTCAGTTAAACAATGTCTGGCTTTCTGTATGAGGGTTAGTCTAGACTGGGCTTAAAGTGATACCCTTACACCACACTTGATGACGTGGTTGGGGTGTTAAGAGATTCTGGCTGATATCTGAAAATCAGTATGTCAGACACTGTCAAAACCTGCTAGCTCTGAAAATATATTGACCAAACTCTATTTGATCAATACTTGTTGTACTTGATCTGATCTGTTCCTGCTCCAAAGAGACCAAGAGAGGCTTTGAAAGAATGGGCTAATTCAGGCATTATATTTGGAAGGGCAATGAAGGTGTCAGTGCTTCCAGCCCCTAGGGTTAGATTTTGGGGTTTGGGGTTAGGTTTTTCTGGGTTTTTTTTTTTGCAAGTTTCATGTCATTTGGAGTATCTTAAAGTCCATCTCCATGGAATCCCCTAACAAGGTGGATTCTGAATGGGGGGGGTCCCTGGCTCCATGTTGATGATAGGGAGAAGCAGTCACACCTGGCAGTAAGCAGTGGTCTGAAACACATCTTCCAGTTTCCATCCCTCCACTCTGCTTTTAAATTTTAAGAGAAAGGTTCTCAGCTTCATGGGTGTCAGGAAAATCTTGACAGCCAGGGATGCTAAAGGACTCAGAAACAAAAAGCCAAAGAACTTATACTGTGTTTGACTTAGCTGTGTTGGGATGTTATTGCCTTTAAGGTCACCGTGGGAGTGAGTTCAAGACAATCTGTGAGACCGACAAGGGCTAGATCAGAGATGGATGCTATGGTATATTCATTCCTTCATCATCCTCCTCCTCCTCACACCGGGTTAGATCTGACTGTGCAGCCTCTCTGAGAGTGCAGCAGACTCAAAGCAGGAGGATGTCCTATTCCACTGATAAGAAAAGGCAATTTCAAAACATCATTTCCAAGTTAGCCTTGATAGTGGACTCACTTCCATGACAGCCCCAAATATGTTTCATTGCCTGATCTTAGCACAAGTCAGAATTCACCTTGGCTTCACTGGGCAGGCACCTGATTAAGCTGAAGCCTGCATCATACCACAGTGGTTTTACCCTCATAATTCTTCATGTTCCAGTAACACATAGCATCCACATATCAGAGTGTTACCAGCAACTCGCACATTGCATTTACAGCACTGGGTGGCTTGCAGTGAAAGAGAACCACTAAAAGTCCCTCTTTGCTAGAGGGAGTACTGGGACTACACCACCAGCAGCTGGAATAACACACGGTGTGGTAGAAGTCCCTTCTTCCCCTACAGAAATGGAGCTGAGCTGGTTCTTGAAATGACAGACAGCACACCTTCAAGGTGGTGTTGACCTGTGCTCAAAGCAATTCCCATCCATCCACATACATATCTTCTCAGCCATGTTTGGTGCCCCTTTCAAGCAGGGCCAGCTAAGCAGAACCCACATAAACATGTGTGCCACTTCCCCATGCCTGAGAGGTGATGTTGGCCAAGTCACCTGCATATGGTTGGTTATTCCTCCAGTGTCTGCCTGTAATTACTCATCCATGCCCAGAAGGGCAGGCAAGCTCTCCCGCAGCTCACAGGAAATAATTACAGAGCAGCTCACCTTTCTGCAGCATGAAGCTCTTCCTGAGATGTCCCAGACGCACCAGCAGCATTACTCATGGTGGGTGACGTTTCCCAGCATGATTCTCACGCCCTGGTATGGCCATCCAGCTCCCTCCCATCTGGGGCTGGTCAAGCCCAGGGCACCACGTCAATGCTGGGGAGTCAGGGAGGAAGGGGAGGAGTGGATGTAGCTCTGACTGTGGGAAGCAGCCCATCAAGAAATGCTTGTTTAATGCACAGCAGATTAGCTTGCCTCAGGAGAGAGCTGCTTCTGTAAATTAAATGGCTCCTCGTGAGTCAGGAGCCCAACCCTTTATTACAGAGTTGCCTATTTTCAGAAATTGCTGAAAAAGTAGCAGACATTTCTTTATTTCTTTTTTTCTTTTCATTTTTCTTTAGGTTGGAAGGGACCATTAGAGGTCATCTAGTCCAACCCCCCTGCAGTGAGCAGGGACAGCTTCAGCTAGAGCAGGTTGCTCAGAGCCCCGTCCAGCCTGACCTTGAATGTTTCTAGGGATGGGGCATCTACCACCTCTCTGGGCAACCTGTGCCAGTGTCTCACCACCCTCATTGTAAAAAATTTCTTCCTTATATCCAGCCTAAACCTACCCTCCTTTAGTTTAAAACTATTACCCCTTGTCCTGTCACAACAGGCCTTGCTAAAGAGATCATCCCCATCTTTCCTATAGTCCCCCTTTAAGTACTGGAAGGCCGCAATAAGGTCTCCCCACAGCCTTCTCTTCTCCAGGCTGAACAACCCCAACTCTCTCAGCCTGTCTTCATAGGAGAGGGGCTCCAGCCCTTGGATCATCCTCGCGGCCCTCCTCTGGACCCGCTCCAACAGGTCCATGTCCTTTCTGTG
>VZTV01054126.1:0-15388 GCA_013400875.1 Anhinga rufa
CCAACTCCTCCTGTTTGTTGCCCTATCTAAAGCTCAGCCTGGACAAAACAGAGTTTTTGACATCCTTTCCTCCCACGCCTTCCCCTTAAATCTTCTAAAAACATAGTGGGCAACATGATGTGCTATCTGCCATGCAGACACAGCTCCTGAATGCCACCTCCCACCTCTCTTTCAAGGTCCATGAATTTAGGCTGCAGTTAAACCTTGTGTTTTTTTTCAAGCCCAGCTTCTCCAGCCCTGCAGGTAAATCTGTTGCATACCTCTTCCTTTCTCTGTTACTAAAGTACCTTCCATGGGCCCTGTTCATGCTTCATTCTTACCCATTCAGATACTACCATGGAGGTCTTTCTCCTGACTTCTCCCTTTTGTCTTGCTTCCCAGTGTAACTTCTCTGACCATGGTAATTCCCAACAACAACAAGCCTGTGATGGCAACCTCTGTGGCCAGCCTCCTCATACCTTCTACCATGTGCCTTTGGACGGGCTCCTTAGAAACATCCACAAATCAACCCCAGTCCCTGATAGAAACCCATCTTTGCCCTCAGGACAATGCTCAGGTTGCCACACAACATATTGACAAACATCGTTTTCCTTCCCCATGTTCCCATGTTTGGCTGAGCCCACCCATTTTCCTATGTCTCAGTCTTGGAATAGCAAACATAAGGGTTTGTTGCGTAGCACAGCTTAGCCCAGCTGCAGCTTCTCATCCTATGGCAACAGAAACCAGGAATAGCAAGGTGGTGACTCATTCAAACCAATAACCTCAGTAATTAGGCTTACTTAACTTTTCCAATTGTATAAACAACTGAAAAAAAATATCTTAAGCTTTTCCAATATTTTTTACTTTTCCAGTTTCTCACACAGAAATTGTCAGCATTGGGCACTTGTCTCAGTTACATTTCCTCTCTATGCAACAGTAAATCCATAGAGTGAGGTGAAACATTTGCTTTGCCCATATTCTGTTAGTGCTAAAGATTCTCCAGCACCAATTTGCTTCTGAGCAAGGAGGAGCCCAGCTGCAGCCCTGCCTTGGTGCTGACACTGTTCCAGCTGCTGTTGCTATAGGAAAAAAAAACAAAGGCAGAACTGTCCAAGTTTTGAGTTCCTGAAAAATCTGTTTAAATCAACAGGGATAGAGTCTGGATGCAAATTTCTCTTCAGATCTGATGCTCGGTGGCTGCATCTCTGCCACCCACCACTGCATTCAGCTGTTGCTGGTTGAAGCTGTACCTTGGGTACAGCCTCTTCTCTGCTACCCCTGATACCTGCCCCTCTTTAAATAACCCTTACCTGCCCATTGCCTCTTGCCAGCGGCAGGGAAGGAGGCATGGACCAAGACAAGAGCTGCCTGTGGGATTAGGAGAGGATGTTTGTGGGACAAGGAGCTATGAGAAGTAGGAGAGCACTTGAGAGAAGGCACCTGAGGGACAGATGGGCAGGAAGCCTGGGGGCAAGTGGGGCAAAGAGACTGGGACAAGGTGGCTGGTGAGATAAGGAGGAGCTCTGATGGAAGAGGGTGGAACAAAGGAGACAAGGAGCCAGGGAGGAGGGTATGAGAGAACTGGGCTGAAATGGGGACAAAGGGACCAGACTGGGAAGAGAGGTGGGCATCAGATCGCTAAGCATAGCCTCACACTCCACTCCCCTTCTCTGTCCTTCCCCCTGCATCTTGGGCACACCAGGACCTTGTGTTCAACTGTCTATTTTTTAACTGCAAAAGATCTCAGTACCCTGCAGCCCCCAGGCAGACTGGCAGCAGGGGTGGCTGCCGAACCAGCGCTGCCCTGGAAATGGCTGCTTAGACCCCAGCAGGGCAGCTGCCCTGATTCCAGCACTGGGGAAGCCTTAGTGTAGACAAGACCTCAAGAACTTGACCTACAGGCTGTCAAAGCTGTTCCATAGCCCTCAATCCCACCCCAAAAAAACCCAATGAGTACAATAATATGGTGTTAAAAATGGAAAGTGCTTATGGAGAGAGATCAGCTTGCTTTGTTATGCAGTTTTATGTCCTGGAGTTCCTTTTGATGTAAATGTGTGAAATTACACATTTATTGCAAGTTCCAAATGTAGCCATGGCAACGTGTTTATCAAACAGTTGCATATGGAAATCCACAGAGATTTCTGGCTGGAGAGATTAAACTGCCCAGGGACAGGACTCAATGTACACCAAGCCCAGGCCCTTCATGTCCAAAAGGAATCAGCTGTGGCTTCTGTGCCTGGGAAAAATTAATTTCTTTGCATCCAAATTGTCTCCATTCAGCTGGGCTCACCACCAAGCAGATGCAGAAGGGCAGCTAAAGAAGCCGGTACCCACAGCGGAGATGCAGCACACGGCTACAGAGGGCAACACACTGCCTTCAAGGCTGGTTTAAACAAACTCCTGTGCTCAGCCTTGCAAGGGACAAGGAGAGTTCAGCCAGGAGCTATGTTGCCGAAGAGCAGGTTTAAGTTACACCTCGAGCAATCGTCAGGCTGTATTCATAGATTTACTGTGCAAGAAAACAGGCTGGGCAGCCAATGGCACCATGCTCAGAGCAGCCAGGGCATTCCCCCACCCACGGTTCTCTCATGTGACAGCGATCTGGTGACATCTGAAGAAGGGACGAGCAAAACTGGCACGCCTACTGGCTGCAAGTAGGAAAAGGCTGTGTCCTTACAGGCTCAAAACCATGACCTTGCCGGCCATTCCTCAGAAACAGAGCCCATCAATTAATTTTCCACAGCCACCAGTCACAGGCTAAGGCATGGTATCGCAGCCAAGGAAAGTCTGTCGCAGTCTTCCGCCTTCTCCTCTGGACATGAGGCAGGCTCCAAAACCTTACGTGGCAGTGTTTGCACGTAGTCTGCGCTCAGCTCAGAGTCCTGTTGTCTCCAGGCTGATGAATGCATCATCAGGTAGACCGTGAAACAACTGCAAAACTGCTTTTAAAACAAAAAAAAAAACAAACAAACAAAAAAAAAAAGGGAACATGCACCCTAGAACGGAAACAGGCCAGTGGGGAGGAAATAGAAGTTTTAAAAAGATACTCAAAGTTTGGCTGAATTTGGCTGTAAATGAAAGCAGAGTAGTGGAAGTGCACAAATTTGTCCTTGTTTTGTTTTTTTTTTCCAGAGGCTTGAAGTGGCTCTTTCACTGAGAAACACAAAAGTAGGGCACAGTCCTCCAGCAGGCGCCCGGGAGGCATTCACAGCCCTGAGGTTTGGGTACCTGAGGCAGGAGCCCTGGCATCCCTCTGTAATCAGCAGGAAAGCAGGTTATCTCCACGACAACGTGGTGAACAGCTTAGTCAGACACCTAAAACATCTGATGGCAATGCCCCCCCGAGCCATCATATAGGAATTCACAGGATGGCTTCCTCGGTAGGATGTTCCTATAGTTAATTAACCTCTGACCCTTATTTCCAGCAGGAACATCTCTTGTTTCCATCTCCAGCAAATGGCTCTTGTAGGACTTTGCCTAATAGATTAGACAGCCTGCTCAAACCTGGCACCTTCTGCTGCCACAGGTATTTCTGGGGACTGAGCAAATCCCTTTTAACCTTCCTTCTGCGAGGCAAACATACCGGAGCTCCATCACGCTCTTGTTTCCAAACCTTCCCAGTATGTGAAGTCCCAGACCAACCATCCTCCGCAGCCTCCTTCTCTGCATCGTGAGGTTTTATAGCAGAACCTCTTTACTTTTTTACTATTTTAAATAGAACTGTTTCACAGAAAATTTTTGGCTTGAATGAAATACAGGATCTCATTACTGAAGACAGCCCTTTCTCAGTAAACATGAGGCTTTTGATTTTAAAAGTGACAATTATTGTTTCTTAATTAAAAAAAAAATTTCTTTCCCCAAGCTGATTAAGGTAATTAATAAAATCTATTGCTGTGCTAATCGCTATCACCCAAACAATTTTCACATCAGCTTCTGCCTGTGACCATGCAGATATGGGTCGTTCTGCATACGGACCTGCCATTCCAGGCTGCAGCAGATTAAGTATCTGATTTTTGGTTAACCATGAATTATCGCTAAAATAAAGGCACCACAGCCCTGCCGTTAACGCCGCCTGATGTAAGCACACACATCCCGCAACGTGGGAGTGCCAGTGTGCTGCCGAGCCGTCCAAGCCATGCTGCCACGGCATCTGCTCCCCAAACTTGGTGTCTGCTGCTTGAGAAAATGGACCAAACCCCTCTAAGAGGGGAGGCGAAGCTGTTGCCTGCATCTCCTCGTTCCCCTCGCTGCACTGCCCCTTGTAGTCCTTTGATCTCCGTAACTGGAGAACACTAACGGGAGCGCTAGAGTCTGAAGTGGCTTAAAGCCATTTTCTTTATTGCTGGATTAGTGCTGGGAGGGTATGAAATTTGCCAGCGCTCGGCCTAGAGCAAGTCAAGAGCTTTCTGCTTCTCGCAAACACGAGTATGCTAAGTGTACCGGCCTGCCTCGCTACAGCAGGGCTAACTGCTTTTATGAATGGAGTTAAAAACAACAGATGCTGTGAAGCTGTTGCTAAGAAGCTTTTTTTTTTTTTCTGATGTCCTGACTGCTCCGGCCAATATAAGCCACAGCGCTCCCGAGCACCGCACAGCCCTGAAATCAAGGAAGTGGGGAGGAAAAGAAAAGCACAGGTTCCCTATCTGTTCTCAGCCTGCGTTTAGTTGAGCAATTATACAATTCCTGATCTGCGATTATTCCTGACAAGGTCTATTCATCTCATGGGAGACTTTTGGAATAACACGGTGCTTTTGTAGGGAGTGTCAACCACCAGGTGAACATGCCTTCCAGATCTGATTTTTTAAAAAAAAACCAACGTAAGTAATTGTTTCTTTACAGTTTGGTCTTTGCCTTTTAATGACTCATATTTCTACCTTGTCAGCTTTCAACACAGGCCCTGCCCTCCCTCCCAGTACTACAATCCTCCCAGATCTCACCCAGTGTGCCAGGTCACCCAGGGTGAAATCATGAAAGACGAGAATCCATTTTGTCAGCGCCCTGTCCAGATGTTCTGCTTACGGGGGGCTGCTTTGAGGGGGCTGCAGAGACTGTGGGCACGGCAGTCAGAAGGCAGAAAAAACGAGGTGCGAGCCTGGCTCTAACACATTCAAAGAGAGATTTGTCTGTGGTTTATTATTTGGACAAATCCAGATGCATTTTCACAGAGACGGCGACAGACTCTGATCCCCAGCACTGCTTCTGTGCCAAGCGTCTCATTCTTGTTCCAGCCTCCTGCGGTGCAAAAGAGCTCCTCAAAATAAAAAGAGAGAAAGCTTAAACATTCATAAAACTAATTCTTTGGTTTTAATCTCAGTGAAATATGACTGCATGTTTTTTAGAGGGTTTTTTTTGTGTGTAACTTTTCCCCCTTTATTCCTCTCTGAAAAAATTTATTCAACCTGAGGCAGGGAGCAATTATGGAAAATTTCAGGCTGAATGGTTAAACCATGGCCAACTTGTAAGTAATTGGAAACATAAGGGTAGAAAGGAAAGCGTTTGGCAATATGGGATGAAAGGTGCTATGTAAGTGGAGGATTCCTTTTTTATTGCAAGCTCTCGTCTCCCTGATATGTTAATTGTGTTTTGCCTGATCCCTTAACAGTTCATTAATTTTTTGTCCAATTGCAGGCTGTTGAGTGCAGATAAATTTCAGGCTATTATGGGAACACCCTAGAAGTTTGTATCGAAAGGAAACTCTCTGTTTCCTGTATCATCCTTCTGGGGATCTTGAAAGAGTTCACAAAAGCCACTTAAGCAAACTTTCTTTGCTGGATAACGGAAGGAAAGGAAACTGTGAACAAGCAAACAACACTCAATTCCATGAGACAAGAGATACTCATAGGTCATTAGAGAGAAAGTAAAGTCAATGAATACAACACACACACACACACACACACACACACACACACACAGAGAAAGTATCTTGTACTCTAAAAATAATGGGAATTTCTGCACCTGCATACAATTTCTGATCTATAAACAGGTAAATCATGCAAACCGCCAGTGAGACAGGCGGTGGAACACCCGTCCCTGCAATGCATGAAATCTTTTTGAAGTTTTTTGCGGTTCAAATAATATATCGCGGGCTGAGTTGGAAATGGTCATGGATCAGCTGAACAGCTTCACTTTCTTCCTGTCATTAACAGCACAGTTGCCAGAGGTCTGCTACAATCAGCTCTGTATTTTTTGTCACATACATATTGAAAGCAAAGGTCTGAACAGCTGGAAGCTTTCCTGGGGCTGGCTTCAAGTGCAGAATTCAGACAGAGATCAGGGGGCTGGGGCAAAACACAGCTTTAGGTGTGCAAATGCAGCCTCTGCCTCCAAGGCCTGGAAATATTGGGGTTTCCAATTCATAGGCTTGTCCCTGTCTCTGAATTTTACGCCAGTCCAACAGTGTGACCCCTTTCCCGAAAACTTTTAAACCTCTTGGCTTCAGCTGCATTTCAGAGGGAGATCAACATCACAGAGTAGATGAAATGCTGCAAGTTTGTTAAAATAAATGCTTAGAGGAGGAGAGTTGCAAGTGGCTCATCTGGAATATGGATTTAGTGGTATTTGATATGAGTAAATCCACATGGTGGAGAGACCTTGTATCTGCTTAAACCACAGGAAAACCTGTGGTTGAAGTTTGCAGCCAACAGCAAGGCACTGATCTGTAAGAAGAAACGGTTTATGGGAATACATGGTTAGCAGTAAGTAGAGCAGGGAAAGGGGAAAGGAATGAAAGGGAAGCAGTAGAGCAGCATCTCTCATTTCTGGGAAGTAAAGTTCAAAACAAGCTAGAAGGGATGACATAAAGCTGACATCCCCTACAAAACACACTTGCCCCTCTTAGAGGAAGAAGAGTTTGTGCAGCAGGGTGATTGAAGATCAATATGAAAGGACCAGGCCACCTGGCAGGTCATTTTCAGGACTATCTGTTAGGAGAAAACAATCTAAATTTCAGCTCAGTTTTGTAACCCATAGTCCCTGAATGTCCCTCTGACCTTCTCCAGCCACACTCCAACCACAGCCTCACCAGACCACACTGAGAGGTCGTGGGGAACAGTGTTGCTCATCAGGGGTCGAAAAATAAACCTCTAAAGGCAACGTCATGAACTTGTTGGGCATTTTAGAAGGGAGTAGAAAGATGGAGTGAACTATGGAGCCAGCACCAGCAGGTGTCCAGTTGGGGTCTGATAGATGGTAAGAAAAAAGGGGAGGTGGCTGGTGTCTGCTCTGTACCTGTTGTATCGTTGAAGAGAGGATTTCTGTCTCCAAGGGCGCTGACTGGCAATTTTTGAAAGGCATTTAAGAAAATATCAATTGTGAAAACATTTTTTCTGGCAGATTCTGCAACATATGCTTCTGGTCTGACTAAAACCACTAACAGGGAAAAAAAACAGAGCGAGGAAAATACATGAAACTTTTGCCAGCTGGAAAAAAAAAAAAATATTTCGTTCAAATTTGGAGCAATCCATTCAGGCCAGTTCTTGTTTAATTGGGACTGGGAAGGGCCTTTTTTTGCACAAATACAACTGATTACTTGACAGGAAAAATCCAAACTCCTCAAAAACATTTCTCCCCGTCTCTTCTCAAAGTTCTCCACAGCAACAGTGCTTCCCTGGGGAGCTTGTTAAACCTCCCAAATAACCTCATTGCTAGGAACTTTCTCTCCTCTCAGTTTTATTAAATTCTTTATCTTAAGCTGTAATCTCATGAGTCTATTCTCGTGAGGTTGCAAATAATCTCCATTCAAATAGTCACCTTCTGAGCTCCTGTCGTCTTTCTGTGCTCTGGCCCAGGTGAGTGCTGACATCCGTACAGAGCATCCGTCTGCACCCAGCATAAATTCATCACCGGTCCAAAAAAATGGGCTGAGACCTATTAAAGGAGAAAGGATCTTTCTTTTTAACCTGACATATTCAGAAAATATTCCCTGCTGCATTTTATTCACTAATAATAGAAGAAAAACAAACAGTAATACAAAACTTTTAGTCTTACCAAAGCAGCCCTGGGTGTTTGAGGTACTTAAGTTAGGAGCTTAGTTGCCAGGCTCCCTTTAAAAATAAGAGAAGAAGCTGCTGAACTGATAGGATTGCCCAAGTAAGAAGAGAAGCAGGAAAGCACGTCTCTGTTAGCTTCCTGGTTTCCCTGCTGTTGGCACAGTGTTCACGCGCATAGCTCTACAAAAAAGCAGTGCCACCTCCGGGTCTCCCTCCAGCAGGTTGTGTTGTAGCCTTGGGAAGATCTGGGAAGTGTTTGAGGAAGGTGATGAAATTGCTTGAGAAGGAACTGGAAAGTGCAGCTGGTTTTATAGGGGTCAGAAGTGAGAACTGGAGGGTGACTGATCCTTGAGTACTGCGTCCAGGTCTGGAGCCCTCAGCAAGGACATGGACCTGTTGGAGCGGATCCAGAGGAGGGCAACAAAAATGGTCAGAGGGCTGGAACACCTCTGCTGTGAAGACAGGCTGAGAGAGTTGGGGTTGTTCAGCCTGGAGGAGAGAAGGCTGCAGGGAGACCTTATTGTGACTGTTCAATTTATAAAGGAGGCTTATAAGAAAGATGGGGACGAACTTTTTAGCAAGGCCTGTTGTGGCAGGACAAGGAGTAATGGTTTTAAACTAAAAGAGGGTAGATTTAGACTAGATCTAAGGAAGAAAATTTTTATGATGCAAGTGGTGAAACACTGGCACAGGTTGCCCAAAAAGATGGTAAATGGCCCATCCCTGGAAACATTCCAGGTCAGGTTGGACGGGGCTCTGAGCAACCTGGTCTAGTTGANNTCTAGTTGAAGATGTTCCTGCTCACTGCAGGGGGGTTGGACTAGATGACCTCTAAAGGTCCCTTCCAACCCAAACCATTCTGCGATTCTATGATACCCTGGGAGAGACAATATTATGTGAAAGGGCCGGACTGTTATCCGCCAGCCTCTGCAACCTGAAACAAGGTTTAGGACGGCCACATGAGCCAATGTGCGTGGTTTATCTGGCAGAAAACTATTCATTTTTTTATGTAGGGTTTCCCACCAAATCAGCTAGATGAACTGACTCATCCTGAGCATATACAAACAGCGGATGAAAAGGAAAGGAAAAGCTTCTCCTTTTGGGAGAAACTAGCTTTTAAATCATTTTAGCTGTAAAGTGAAACTAGACCCCAAGAACAGCAGTGTGCAGTACCCACACTGTGCTTCAGGCAGAGGGACCTCCCCAAATCAAACACTGCATGAGCGCCGATGACTGGGGTGATGTTCAGTTCTAGGAAAAGGGAAAAATTGTTGAACACACCTGTTTTGAGTTAATTCAAAAAACTGTGAATTTGTCAGTTTTCACCCAAATTTTATGGGGGGAAGCAATTAAAAAATCTCAGTATTTTCCTGGGGATTTCAATTTCCACTCAATCAACTTTGGACTTTGGAAATACATTTTTTTTTTCCCTCAAAGTTTAAAATTACCTCCATATGAAACACACTGGGGTCTGCAGTTGTTTGGTTGTGTTTGGAAATTCAAGCAGTTAGAATAAAGAGTATTCACCAAACTCATTTCAGCTTGTTGGTCACAATGACAGCAACAGTCTGCTCGGGGTTATTCTTGAAACTTGGGCCGCTTAAGTCATGTAAATAGATTTCTATTTCAGAAACAAAATGAGAGCCAACAATTTCATAATTAAAAGCTCGAGGGCTATAAAACTTGGCTTCACCTAAGACTCAACATTGTTTTTATTATCTTAATCACTAGGTTCTTTACATACTAATTTTCCATCCCATTGCCAACCAGTGCCAATCCAACTCACTTTTCCATCACCCAGGTGAGTGTTACTCATGTTTTCAGGGGAATGTAAAAAACCCCTGAATATATTCAGCACAACAGTGTCTATTTTTGCGACGGCTCGTGGACCTCTGCTAACACTGAGTCATAGCTGCAGAAGTCACTAGCTTAGGTGTAGCTCTTTCGGAGTTGTTTCCTAGGATTTTCGAAAAATACAGAGACCGCTGCCGGTTTTCCAGATGCAGTTTTGATGACACAGGGCTAAACAATTTGAAATCCTGTCTATGCTGGGACCCAGAATATTGCAAACCCCAATTAGGTACGTGACCGATTAGGCAAGGGGAGAGATGAGATAAATCACAACACGTGGTTGTAACAGGCCTTAGCAAAGCAAAGAGTAAAGCAAGTCCTCCAGGAAGGCTACAGAGGCTTCAGATCCCACCTGGGTGATCAAAACAGACGTGCCCAATAACACCTGCATAGTTTGAATCCAGCTGCAGCTAAAAGGCTGCAAAACAAGAAGGCAGTGTGAACAGGGATAAACGCTCAGTTAACTAGAGGTCATGTTTTTGTGTCTAGAGCTATAGACGAAGCATTTGTGTTGTGACCAGATAAAATATGATATTTTATTCAGCACTGGACTAGGCCAACTGGCTATCATCTGTAAATTAGTCCATGAAATGTTGTGCTGTTAGGTGAAAGCGTTAAGGAACCAAGGTCTCTCAGGTGAAACCAGTAAAGTTGGTTTTCCAGCAGGCTGCTGGAGCCTGTGCAGCCAGAAAACTAACTGGTCTTTTTCTCTGTATTTACCAGTATAAACTGGCAATAATACTGGCCAGCTTTCACTAGGGCAAGGCTAATGTGAATGAAGTCACCTGAAAATCATTTCAGACTTAAACAGCCTCCTGTACCTCAGGCTTTCGTTCAGGGTTTTGGTTCTTTGCAAACTCAATACAACGAAAATATATCCATTTTTCAATTTGGCTTTGAGTAAGAATAGAGAGACAAAAGTACAAATATCCCTGTGCAGCAATGGAAACCTCATAAATATCATAGTCATGGTTTAATATCACGCAGCTCGGAAGGAAAACTTACTAATCTCAGCTCACTGCCCAAGTGGAGAGAAACAGGAAGAGTAAATAGCATTAAAAAAAAAAAAAAAGAGAGGTTCTGATCTCTTGCAAGGGAAGAAGTGACTGAACTGAACAAGCCCTGCAGTTCTCCGATGCTGTCTAGCAGCATTTTAACTGCTCTTGGTGCTTAAGTGAGAACTGAAAGCCACTGTTCTTGAAGGCCTGTCAAGTCATCCCTTGTCAACTATAAACTACACTGGAGCTTAATTCCTCACAGTTTTATTGAGAAGATAATTACAGAGCACATAAATTCAAGAGGCAGGATAATTTTGCAGCCGCTGATACCACTTTTTAGCTGTGCAAACCAGGAAAATAATGATAGGGGACTCTCATTCTTCAAGGCATGAACTCATGATGAGACCTCACAAGTGGCAGCAGCAGCAGCAGCATAAGGCATCTTAGAGCCTGTGTTAGCATCCTGCCAACATAACTGCTATCAGCTCAAGTCTCCACCACGAGCCACTTATTTTCCATATGGGGATGGTGTGGGATGCTATAGCTACTGCTTTTACTCCAGGTTTCAGCCCAGGAGAACAGCAAAGAGGCCCTACACCTGCATTGCCCTGTTTGCTTAGGACTGTTGACACTGCTCCAGGGTGACAATGAGCCAGCTGGCTCCAGATGGGTAAACTTTGGGCAGAAGACAGGGCAAAGGGCTGGGGCACACCCTATACCTGCGGGTCCTGTCTGAAGCCATTTGGCTCTCAGAATTCAAAGTCAATTTTGGCTACCATTGGCAAATCTGCCTGTCTGGGTCCCAGTCACAAACTCACCCACAGTATCCCGCTGTCCACAACCTGTCTGCATCCAGACAAAATATCTTTGGTTGGCTTGCTGCAAGCCTATACAGCCTTCACCTGACAGACAGAAACCAGAAGCGTCCCAGTGCTTTTAGGGTGGGAAAAAAAAGCACCAAGGGACAAGGGCCATTTTACACAACCATTAAATTTCCAGTTTAATGTCAGCGTATGTTGGGGGAGGATGCGAAGAAGCATAAACAGCGGTTTCAAGCCCAGAGCGCTGGTTTCCCATCAGATGTCTGACCCTTTGGGAGAGATACCCTGGGGATAAGTTACAGGCCAAACATGTAAAAGTTGAGACTCATTTTTCATGTCCTGTTGACAAGTGGGAGACTTACAAGGCTGGGAGACCTCAACGGGGCTTCTGGGTGCTCAGATTTGCTTCAAGTCTAGCCTCAGGCTTCCCAAACCCATGGCCACTCCCCATTAGGAGACACCTCTAAGAGTTGGCTGTGTCAAACATCATTAAGTCTGAAAGCAAGTCAAAACAATCCCGTGGGCTTTTGTCCATCCAGATGAAGAATGGCCTTTTTTTAAAGTCACAGCTTTCAAGGGTTTAGGAGCAGCAGCAGCCTCATGAGGTTTGGATAATCTAGGAATGCCAGCTTTTCATATAAAGCAATTCACACTAGATCTGAACACTGGCAAACAGTCAGCTAAATCCATTATCGCATGATAATGCTCAAACATTTCATTAATTCCTAACCAGCTGTCCTCTGCTCCCTTACCCCTTTCATCATACAAACATTTCTTTAACTGTCTGAGGGAGGGGAGAGGGAGGATCAGACGCAGCCTCGTAAAATTCCTTCACCCGCTTTGCCTGCGGCAAGTTATTTCTTTTGACACGCATGTAAGATAATATTGGGGGTGTTGTTTGTTTGGCTTGGCTGCATGGTAAATTTTCGTAACAATTTTGTAAGCCAAGTACCTGTGAAAAGGAGTAGAGAGAACTCAGGGCAGCTTGTTGATGATCCTGCCATCTGGTTAATTAATATATCTCATTAAATAGGGAAGACCCCTTGCTCCAACTTCTATGCCAAGGCACAGGGCAAGGCTTTTAGATCTGGTATTGGTCTCCAGTGTTTAGAGGTCCTGTAGATTTTTTTTTTAAGGTCCTTGGGTACTGCATGCCAAACAAACTGGTGGAAGCAAGGATAGGTGAGGGATCAGTACCTTGGGGGTTTCTCCAACTACATGACTCACAAAATGGAAACATGCATAATAATAGTCATAGAGGTGACTTCTGGACGCTTTCTTTAGGGAAGGCTCTCACTGAAGTGCCTCGACTCGCTACACATTGCCTAGGGTCACACCAGGGAACAGGACTCACCCGCTAAAGGTAGACGCTCACAAACACCAGGAAGGAGAGCGTGTGTCCAACCTCGCTCTCAACCACAGTTTAGGGGATTTTCTCCCAGTCCCACAAACATCAATCCCTCTCCCAAGCAAACGTAGCACACGTCTGGACAGCACATCAGTGTCTTGACTGACACCCGTTTCTCCCCTGCCAGGACTTGAGGATGCGTTTATTTATTATGGGTTAAATATTTGGAGTTGAGTAAGAACCTCAGAGGGAAAAGGTGGGTCTGCTTCCTTGGATTCTTTTTTCAACCCCCTCACTCTCATTATAAAAAGTGGCTTTTTTAATGAAAATGTTTATGGAAAACTACCCTTTCTGACTCTAGGCTCAACTAAGGGCTGTCGGCTAACAACTCTCAAGCAAAAATCTCATGAGGAAATACAATGGAGAAATATCTGGACAGGTCTGGACATGTCTGGACATTGCCAGAACAGGTTTAAAATGTCAGGGTGAGGTAAGGGCCATGCTTTGCCACAACAGCAGGCAAAAAAAGAAAAAGAAAAGGAAAAAGAAAAAGAAAAAGAAAAAGAAAAAGAAAAAGAAAAAGAAAAAGAAAAAGAAAAAGAAAAAGAAAAAGAAAAAGAAAAAGAAAAAGAAAAAGTATTTTTGTCAGGTATTTTAAAGGGAAGTGCCAACATATCAGGAAGCCTAGGTTGCCACAGATTTATGGGTAACAAGAAGCACATTTTATAAGTTGTAACTACACCCACTCCCTCACTACTCGGAGGTTTCAGTTGTGTTAGGGTCTCATAACTTCCACTAAAGTCTTTTACCATGAGTCATTAGACTTTTCTACTACCATAAATATAGGTATAATTTGTTTCTTCTGCGGAATAAATGTTAACATTATAGTTGTGATATAATGGGTATTGTTTTACTGTCAAGAGCAGGTGTTACACTGGGCTGTCATCGGGATGGTAGCTTTATCTTTACCATTTGGCTAATTAAGAGAATTATTTTGCCACATTTTTTTTTCAAGAAGTTAGCAATGTCATTACAATATTCATAAACATCAGTAGTATGTCAAAAACCACATCATTCTTTGAATAGACTTTAGGAATCCTCACCAGAGGATGGTTAATTTAGTGAGCTGTGCATGATTGTGGTCATGCACGCTTTTCTGTCCTTGGTCTGAATTAACCTAAAAATAAATACATATTGATAATAGCATTCTAGAATAAAAGATTAATGCCTTTTTTTTGTTTTGTTTTGTTTCTTTAGGGCTTGCAATCACAGTATTTTTTTTAGTCTCAAGGTTCATATTGCTTTTTAATAGTGCGTAGATGTGTACAGTTCTTCCATTTTGCCTTCTGTGGTTTTCCTTTTTCTTAAGTCTGGTATGCTTCGTGGTTTATTTATTCATGAGCTGCAGTGAAAGAAGATCACAATTAAAAAAAATTGTTTTGGAATATATAGTTAACAGCGTGTCAAGAAACAGAAAACAATTACATTTATGCAATATAATGTGCGTTTTTACATGCCACTCACACACTACTTTATGCATCCCCAGTTCATGTCAATAATGAAAATTAAATATTACGCTACCCTGCCCAGTGCAGTCAGCACAATTAAGGCTAGGAGCCGTGAATAACTTGGAATAAAAAACCACACACCCGTGCTGAACAAATGTGGTCTTTTATGGCAAGTTTGCAGGGGGTGCTTACAATGCGTCAGGAATACGGCTGCAAGCAGACCGAAGCTTTTTAATTTCCTGGGGGTCGCTGCATGTTGTATATCAAGCGTTGTATATAGTAGACGAGACAAATGCTAATTGCACCCTTGCACAGGGCAGGCGATGGTACATGTGGAGAGGAGGCTCATGGCCTCCAGCGGGTGTAGCACAGCAGAGGTGAGGTGGGGAGGCAGGAGGTGTGTGGCTAAACCTGAGGAAAAGGTGTTATTTTTCCTCATGATGAAGGCAAATTTCCACAATTATGGGTTGGTGGTATCTCAGGTACGGAAGGGCGCTCGCCCCAGCACTTTTTGGAGTTGTTACGTTTGGAGATGGACCTGTCAGGACTTTTTGGGACAGGAGATTGGGGGCTCTGCGCCACGTCGCCACCGAGTTTCTGTGGAAAGAGCTCTTCACGTCGGTGGGGTCCGATCAGGTGGGCTGCCTCCACCTGCCCTCAGGTTGCCGCCCGGCGACTCAACGGGCTCCCTTTCCGGCCAGGAAACCCGCTTCGGCCCGGGGAGAGGTGCCGGAGGCGGGGAAGGCTGAAGGACGAGCCCGGCGGCGGCGCGAACGGCCGCTACACCTGACCCGCCCCCGGCCACCGCCCGCCGCCTCCCCGCCGCCCCCTCCCCTGGGGCGATGCCTCGGCGCCCCCGTAGCCCGCCCGCCCGTCGCCTTAGCAACGCCCCCCG
>VZTV01054134.1:288-17914 GCA_013400875.1 Anhinga rufa
CGGCGGGGCGGGCGGGAGGCGGAGGCGCAGGCCCTCCCCGCGCCCGCTGGGACACCCGCCCTGCTCTCCCCGGCGCTCCCGGGGCCGGTGCGCGCGGCTGCCTGATGTTCGGCAGCAGCCTCCGGCACGGATTTTATCCACAGCGTTAGAGATTTATTGCTGAGCTGCAGTGGCTTAACTGATGTCCCGTTAACTGCAACAAACTTCCGGGAGGTTTCTTACATAACACGGCAATAATGTTTCTAGCAATGGAAATGGGGTGGGCGCCGGTGACCCGGGGTCCTTCGTTCCACACAGCAACGCTGAAGGCACCTGTTAGGAACGTTAATTTGGACAGCAGTGTGGAGGGCGTACGCTGCATGTGCAGTAAGTTGTTATTCTCGCATCTGGTTTGGGTGGCCCCAAAACCCAGAATCCCGCACAGAGCTGTGGGCTGCTTAACCAACACATTCCTGCCCGAAATGCTCCTGGCTGCCTCTGCTGACTTCCGTGTGTGAACCGCAGCAAAGTGCCCCGAACTGATGAGCTGGAGGAGAGAATGGAAAGTGAGGCAGGAAGGGGCTTTGCTCCTGCGCTGGGGTGGCGCCTGGCACAGGGCCGCAGCCTTTGCAGAGGCTGGTGGCCGGTGACTCGGTGGTGTCTGTAGGTCACAGCACGTGTAAGCACCATCCAAAGGACTCTTTAACACTTGGAAGGGAGACTCTACACATTTCTTCTGACCCTGATAGCTGCATAATCTTTATCAAGTTGCCAAGTCGTTCTGCGTCCATCCAGTCTCCAAAAAGGAGTGTAATTAACTTTGCTACTTTTGCCTGGTTTGGTTTGGTTTTGATTTTATTTTTTTTATTGTGGCTTCCTAGTGAAAGGAGGCTTATGTGATTATACCATCTGTCTGTCATTCCCCACTGATGTCCAGTTCCAAATGAATTTGACGGAAGGATAAAGATCTCAGAGAGATTTAAATTCTTAGAACATTTAATGAGCATCAACAGCAACATGCAATTTGTTGCCGTACTGGGGGGAGGACTGTAGTGCAAACGCAGCGTATCTATCTGCTTTGCTGATGTAATAGCAAACGATTACTGATCTGGCTGATCTGCCATCTGCCACATTGCCTATTGCCCAGCGAACCAGGGAGGGGGCTTGAAGCAGGGAAGTGGTGGAAACTGGGAGGTTAGAGTAAATGGGAAATGGGAGTTGACCATACTGGGGAATGGGGACTGGAAATACAAGGTAAAAGGAGAGGTACCGAGAGTAGTGTATCAGGAAGACAGATGCAAAGAGAGGAGTTAGGATCATCACAGGCGGCTGCTGTCATAGGAAGATGTAAAAGACATAACATAAATCTGAAAAAAAATTTTAGTGGCTCTGCTACTGATAGATGTGCTTGTTTTCCTTGAATTTTGATCTCGAATATTTCACTCTAGTGTCTGTACTCAGAGCTGTAGCATGAAAACACCTGCTCCCCTTCCAGCAGTCAGGTCAGACACATCCCTACTCTCCAACCCTCTTCTCTGCGAGCGGCTGCAAACCTGTCACCAGGCTGAGCAGGCAGGATTGGGAGAAGCTGGAAAAAGGGTTCAAGCCACAGAACAGCTGCTCCTGGTCCCAGTCACCACCACTGTCCTGCTCAGAGACTTCAGCATCAGTCTAAGAAGGTGATCTCTAAGAAGAGGCTATCCCTGGATCTATTCCTGGTTAAATACTGCAGGTGGGTCTGTTGCCCATGGAGAACAGGGGGAAAGAACAGGAGGAACTGGGAACTAGTTCTCTGGTGGTTACAAAGCTGAAGTGTCATCTCTCCATCTGTGTAACCTGTGGCAATACATTTCCCAGAGCTGTGCCCAGGCTGAATGCTTGTTGTGCTGTGTTCCCCACCACCCTGCATGTACTCAGGAGCAAAATCAGAGCTCCTCAAGCATGTTCTTTGGTTTTTTGTTCCACCTCCCTCCACTCTTTTCCACCCAGGAAAAAAGTCATCACTCACGCGATGAAGACTCTTTTTAACCTTTGCAAGACACCTGAAAACTTAAAAGATGGTAACTAGGTTCTGGGCCTGAGCAGCGCTGTTGAAGTGCTGCTGCTGAAAGCAATGCTATGCTAACATAAATATTTTGCTCTCCAGACCCACATGGTATCTCTACATAGCACTCAGCTGTGTGAACATATGCACTGAACTGAGATGTCTCTGTTCTGTGCTCTGTTGCTTGCTGCTGACATACCCTCCATTTCCTCTTTTGCTGGAGATTGTGAACTGAGGGCCTAACATGAAAGCTTTCCAGCTTCAGCACCTTATAAATGAAATCTTGACTTTCCAAATGCAGACTGTAGCAGCCTTATCTACATCTAAAAAATATAGTAATGCCCATGGGGTTCCAGGAAAGAGCTATGTCTTGCTTCTACTTAATCTCCTGGGGAGTCTGAGAAATAGGAATAGATCCAAAATTGAATGACTTTGTGGTTTCTGAGCTAAGCTAGAAAGGAAAGGAATTTTCTGCTGTCGCCCATTAGTTTGTAGGGCATTCACATTTAAACAAACAAAAAAGAATATGTGTTATTATCTTTTTTTTCTATAGTAAGCATGCAGCAAAAGTAAGTCATGCACATACTCTGAAGTGTGTTATAAGTAGTAGAATGAAAAGAAATCTCCCCTGCCAGAGCTGCCAAAATTTTTTCTATGTTAATAACAACCACTAAGTAAGATTGATATGTTCTTGTTCAAGAAGGAGCTCAAAGTGCATTACTAATGAAAAATAAAAGTGTTTTTTTTTCTTCTTTTGATACCTACTTCTATCTGGAAAGATGTGAAATTTACAAACATTTTAAATAGTGAGATCAGAAGTAAGGACAAGACTCTCAATGGAAGGACTTTTTCTCTCTATATATATATGTGTGTGCATATAGATATATTTTACATTTATCTCTTTATATCTATGTATAGATCCTAATAAGCATTGTGCATCATTATATCACAAACGTAAGACTCCAGGCCTAACTCTCCCAGAGTCGCATCAGGATCACTTCAGGGTATGATTGCACTGACTTTTATTCCATATGTGCATTGTGATTTTGCATGCTGAGACCCCAAGACCTGTCGCATAAGTACAGTGTTTTCAGAAGGAAGGAACTGGAGAAGGGCTCTGATCTAGGTCAGCGTGCCATGGCAAAATGTGTGGCAACACTGTCACATTACAGCTGACCTGCCAGATAAATAATTTGCAAAACCCTCCTGTTTGTACATAATAGAAATACTTCTAATGCAATCCTAGAATTCAAGACCTGATTCTTTAAAACAGTTAACAACGGGATTTCTATATGTTTCCTACAAATCCTCATTGTGGATCTCAGGCGGTCTGTATTCCTTCTGTTGCCTGCCTCTTCTTGATGAAACTGAGTCTAACATTGGCAGAAATGACAAAAAAGCAGTAGGTTTGTGCCAAGATGTGCATGATGATACTGCATCATGCCCTGAAGGCATATGTATTTACGCTGAAGAAATCTTTCTATTGCATCAAAGTATTTACTGTCCCTTTGCTTCTCATGATGCTTTCTAGTTCATCTAACAGGCCTTCAGGGTGTTTTGGCCCCTCCTCAGCAGTGTTTTCCATTCTCTCTCTCTTCCTCCCTCTTCTTCCCTCCCTCCGGGTTTGTGCAGGGAAACAAGAATGCAAAAAACTGTGGCATCCCATTGTAATCTATGGCAACCACCTTGTGTCTTTTCCTGGCTTTGCTTTGTTGCTGTCTTTCTTTAATAATATGTTCATTTGCAACAGCCACAGAAATAACCTAGTGACATAGATATTATGTTCTTCCAAGGTGATCTATTACATCTCCATCACTTTGAGCATGATTCATTGCCGTGTTCATGTGACAGGTTACACACTGAATCCAGCACAAGTACAGAGGATTGCTACAGAGAAGGCAGAAAGTTCACAGACCCGTGATCTCTTTTCCCTAAGCAATCCGGTTTAATTATTGCAATGGAAGTTTCATTTCTCCTATTAATGAATGTTTCTATTCCTTAATCTTATCAGGATGAAATCAGCAGCCAAGTTGTGTCTTTCACTTTTTGGAGATTTCTTCTCTCTAGAGGGCTTAATATAATTTTTCATAGGAAAATATAATCTATCACATATCCTTATAGAACTGAACTGTCTTCCTAACTCTTCTGAGCTGAGCAACAAATTATGAGCTCATTTTATACCAAGGAAGGCTCATCACATAATTGCAAAGTTTCAAAACAAATCAAGTAGAATTCTAAAATTCAGGAAAAATACTATTTTTACCTAGATGTTAAATAAAAAGGTAGGAAAACGGTGCCTTAGCACCAACTCTGAATATGCTTGCCCCATCTAGTAGTTTGCCACAGGAAGAATTAAGTAGTATTCAGTGAATTCTCTTACAATAGAGCAGGAGTCCAGCTTCAAGCAATCCTGACCATCTCGCCAAGAAGTAGGTGGAATATGACAAATAAGGTAAGAATACAGTCTTGTTGAAAGTCTGTGGTCAGAAAAGGCTCAACAAAAGGCATATATGCTGTCACAAAACAATTATTTTGGTGGTTTTTGAGTTAGAAAAGAATCAGTAATAAAGTCATAAATTCTGTATTAAAAAAAATAAAATCAACAATAACACTATCAATAATAATAGGTTTAGGTGGTCAGGATTTGACTTTGCAGTACTGGAATTACTTTGTAGGCACTTACTGAACAGATGTAAAGACAACCCAGAAAAAAAAAAAAAAAGATACGCTGCAGGAAGGTTTGTCCCTGTTCCAGGCTTACGCAGAAGACTATTTGCGTTACAAAACAACCGCACATAAAACAGAGGGTGGATAAATTATACACGCAGACCCTATGGGGTTTCTAGCTCCTGCTGAATAAAAAGTACAATATCATGACAAATTTTAAATTCAACTCTGTGTAACAGAGACAGTTGTTTAAGTTTTTTTCATTATGCACCAATTATCTCTTTAGTAGTAGAAATAAATAGAGGCTTCAGTCACGCAAACAGCTCCACACATGTGACATGTCTGTGCAAGACCAAGACCTAAATGTTGAAACCCTATTGATTCACTTTACCATAGCAAAAGAAGTTAAACTATTCTAATAGTAATTACACTCTGGTAATTACATGTTCTATTCTGCATTAAATACCCATGATTTAGCTATTAGGTTGTGCTAGCATCCACGAGGGTTCAAGTTAAGTATTAAATTAGGTTAAAATCTTTAATGAGACAATCATATTGAAAAAGATTCTTAAGTCATATTTTTGTGTGCTTGTACAAAAATACCATCAATACATCACTTAATCCCTGTTGCACTGTGCTAGTTATGGTTTTAAAAGAATGAGAGAACAAGCAAGACTGTTAGATGTGTTTTTCCCTGCCACCCTGCCCCTGGCATACATAGAAAACCCATTCAAGCGAAGTGTGGTTTCCCACCTGTTTCTGGAACAGAGCAAGGTATCGAACAACGTGCATGCCCGAGTGACACTGATGGCGGCTACTGCACGGCCTCTGATGCAACGGCTGAGCGGTCCCGCAGGCCTTGGGCAGCAGGAGCGATGGCAAAGCAGAACCACCAGAGCAAAAAGGCCCACTGATTACCTCATGGCATTGTCTGCCTTTTGCACATATATTGGGAAAAACAGATCTGCTGTTTTCCTAAAACAGAACATCTGCCTTTCCTTTACATACATAGCAAGTCTCATTCTAGCCTTACTCCATGGTGTAACTCAGAAATAGGGACATTCACAGCAGGCTGGTAGACAGGACTTTTTTTTACATAGACAGCCCTCTTGCTCCTGTCCTTAAGGACAAAGCCTTCTCGTTTGTTTGTTATGAGTATGTGGAAAAAATAATACACTTGCTAAACACTCCTAGGCAATGAAGGATAGGGATATAGTCAGAAAATGTACGAATTGCTCCAAGCGAAGCAAGGGGTGTGGAACAGTGTGATTACACCTATTAATAAAGGAGACAATTGCAGCCAGTGTGCTTTTGACTGCACAGTTACCACCCAGTTCCAAGAATAGGATTGTAAGTGATTAGTGCAGTGCTCCTGAGGGGGAAAGAGGAACCAGAAGTGTAAATACAAGAGGAGATTTAGGGCTTCTCTAAGCTATGGCTTCAAACCTGTCAGCAACCTGCACACGACGTCTCTGTTATTTAAGTTATGATGTGATTCTGTTTTGCAGGGCATGTGTATCCTGATTTTGGTTCAGGTCCCCTCCCTCCTTTTGGTGAGTTAAACATTTGGGAGAAAACAATTAAGGGCTAAAAGTGATGATAATATATTATTGTTTGTGTTGTGCTAGTTTCCAAGGGCCTCAAAAAGCACTGGGGAGCTGTTGTGTTTGATGCTGTAGGAACACACAGGAAGGTACTCCCTATATGACATCCCTCCTCCCCTCTTGAGTCCTCTCAGTAGAAGAAAGATTATTTTTGCAGACCTCTCCAAGCTCAAGCATTAAGTGTGAGACTCACACCGTTGCCCTTCTCCGTGTGCTTTCCCACAGCTGGGCTGCCGTCTCGTGCGTTTGCTTCAATCCCTCTCCTGCACTCGGCCCCCACACAGCCAAGAAAACTGGGCTGACCTAGTTGGTGTGACCACTAATGGGAATTGCCTGGTGCAGAGGGTCATGAGACGAGGTTATGGGACTGAGCTGCAGCTAAAAGTGAGACCCACACTCAAAAGCTCCTTGTGCTATGACTTCTCCTTTTATCATTGTAGCTTAAAACATTCCTTGGATGTGTTCATCAGTTCACAACACCATACAGCACTATGCATGCGTTGGGGTAAAAAATACTCTAGCAGTCTGCTTTTAGTTCCCTTGAAAGCGACTTTCAAGTTGTATTATTTGCATCAAAGCAGTATTTACATTTCTCTGTTTTCAATATTTTTCTTAAGAGCATGGAAAGATAACAATACGAGCAGCAATGACAAGAGTAACAACAACAGTAATAACATTAAAGCAAGTTTCCAGTAGGAGGCTTTTACGATGAATAGTTTCATAAATGTCTACATCACAAAATTCAATCCTCATTTTACATGGTGCTATAAAATCACAGAACAAAAAGATAAACTCAATGGGATTTCAGTAGGCCATGGATCATATAACTGGGTGATCTGACTTATATTATCAGCTTCAGCTGACTTTGAACAAAACACATAAACTGTCCTGTTTTAATCCTATTTTCCTTCCTGTACAGAAATTTCCAGGTTGGATGCAGTCATTTTGGTCTTCCTCTGTAGAGAAAAAGGTATGTGTAGAAGACAGCTCATTCCAATGAAGGTTTAACTTGCACCCTGGATGGTCTCTTTGACGTGGTGAGCCTAAGCTGACTGTATTGCTGAGGTCAATGGCTTGGGTAAATGTGTGTGTAAGGCTGAGGCAGTGTCGGGGAATGAATCCAGACCTCTCAATCAAAGACATTTAAACAATACTAATGTTCAGGCTCTCCAAAGGTACTGCAGGCTTTCTAACCTACCTGGCAAGCTCTGTATAGGACTCAAAAGCTAGAGGTACAGGCCTACCAAAAGATGGTCAGAGGTAACCCAAGGATCTTCACTGAAGGGTCTTCAATGTTGGGTACTGGTGTGTCAATGTGGCAGCAGTAAAGAGCACAGCACAACTAGCAAGTGTTCTTACAACCTAGGCTGACCCAATGCTGCTGTGCCTGTTCCTGTCAGTACTGGATACTTCAGGGTTGTCCTCATGGGCTGAGGTCACAACCTTGACAACCTCTGCTGCATGAGCATACCCCAAGTTGTTTCTGTTCTTCTGAAATACATATTCTACGGTTCTGTTGGGCTTGTATGTATATTACTGTGTGAAATTCAGTGGTCTGTAGCATGAAGGAGGTTATAGAAGCTGGTAGGAAGGGTTTTTCATGTGTTTAAACTTAGTGAATCACTGTGAGATGGGATTCAGTGAAGTGTTTGGAAAGACTTGGACTGAGAGACTGTGAATGTGTGGGGAGCAGGGCTCTGATGGTTCCTAATGGCCAGTTAAGATTTGCTGGTTCTCTGGTGACAATGCCTACCACTGCCTGCGTTTGGTTTTAATTAAATTGCATTGAGTGTTTTTGTGACCTGCAGCCACATCCTTTTATACTGCCATCTGCTCGCAGAGGCTGAAAAGATTATTGTAAATCAGGACTTACGTGATGCTGGGGTGCAACTGTTGAGTCAGAAGGCTGAGCTGGTCCTGAACTCACCCCCTAACAACATTACTGCAATACCCACTGCTCGGCACCAGTCACAAAATTAGGGCTGAAAATCTGGTGCCTAGCTAAATTTCAGTTTGGGTATCTAAATGTTTTAATATACAGTGCAGAAAGAAGAAAAAGCAGTGAAGAATAAGAAAAGATTTCCCGAGTCTATTTCCTTGAATTCACAATAATGTGAATATATACACCAATGTATATGTTAAAACCAATTAGATTTCTTTTGTTCTCCACTGAAGTCAGAAAACCGTTATAGAGGCTTACTCAGATATCTTTTCTCTGCTTTCCAGACTGAAGCTAATGAATATGTCTGTCATACCAGAGCTTTTCATGTTACTTTTGTCTCCATGGTGGTGTATCTTTACAGCCTTTATTTTGGTGAGGTGTTTTCCCCACTGACACCAGTCATCCTTCTCTGCATCTGTTCCAATTCCAGTAAGCTTTCCACAAACCAAGGAACCCAAAATTTCATTGAGTATACCAATGTCTTAACAGGACTTCATGGAATTTGATTTACCAGAACACAGAGCACGTTATTTGGATTGCTGCAGGTGGTTATGAACCACCCGTTCTTCAAGGCTCTGTACAAACAGACATAAACCAAATGCTGTACCTCAAAAAGCTGCCAGTAAGCAATTGGACAGGAATAAGAAATTTGGGCTCCTTCTAAGCCTTGACTTGTGTGGCACTCAGTACATACTCATTATATTTTAGCCATATTTACTAATTATCGTTATTTCTTTTGTTAACCACGGAGATGCTAGATTTCTTGTTCTTTTTCTTACACTAATGATCTTGTCCCTTGTACCATTACATTTTGTCTCATTTTTAATCTGCTAGTTTTCAGGTCATTCAACTTTACTGAACAAATAAAAGCGAACCTGGTAAGATTTGCTGACTTCTCAAAATCAGGAAAGATTTTGACTAACAACTAAGGTCATTAAGAAAAATTAAGTAAAAATCAGATTAATAAATGACTCAGGAGTAATAAGCAGCAGCCAATGAGTTTCCATGTGTCCCATTTAGTAATTCCTTCCCTACCCTAAAGCTCTTTTAATAGCATCTATTTCTATATATAACGTGAAAATTATTCAGTAATAATTAGAATAGAATAGAATAGAATAGAATCATTAAGGTTGGAAAAGACCTCTAAGATCAAGTCCAACCGTCATATTAATAAACTATGGTGTCATACCACATAACCAAAATCAACTTTTCTACTAATCAGGAAGATTAGTTTTGAAGTATTTCCTCTGTATAAAAATCAGATACTAACAAAAAAATGTTTATTTGTGCATGACCTGCCTTTTTACGTAAATGTCATTGAAGAAAATGCCATTTTTCTTTCTAGTTCTAACTTAAAGCTTTGAATACTACTTACTATCTTCAATTTATTTTCAGCTGACTCAATTAATATTTGTTTGATAAAAAGCTATCTCTGTAGATATTGCTTCACTAATATCTCCACCATTTATATTAATCAAGTAAAAATAACATTACTTCTTATCCAGCCAGGAGGTGTGTGATGAAATCTGTTGTTTATCAAATCCAGAAGTAATTAGCACTTATCGTTACTGGTACCATTTGTTTTCCAGACGGTATGCATTCATTCCTACCATAATGACACAGTTCCTTGTAATATTTATATCTCTAATAATATCACAGATATTTGGATATGGTATTTCTCACTGTCTTCTCTAATCAGTTTTATAGTTCGCCTCCTTAGCATGACCCTCTTTCACATGACATCTTTAAAGTAAGGTCTATGGTCAAAATCTTTTTCTGCCAGTAGTGAGGTATTTCATCAGAATAATTTCACTCTTCCAGAAACTGGTTTCTCTACCCTGGAAGAGGCTCAAATGAGCCACAGCAGACCTCTGGTGACAAGGTTTGCATACAGCCCCCCCCGAAGTTAAATCTTTAACTCTCAATGGACCATCTCAGAAATGGAAAATGGCAGAGGAATAACTGGGTTTGTTCTGTTGGCTACAAATTCTTTTGAAAGGGGAAAGTTGCACTATAACTAGGCAATAGATTTCTTGTGGTCCTCTAAGAATTGTCTAAGTTAGAAACCCTGTGTATAAGTTCATCAGATCTCCATTTCAGCTGAATTTAATCAAATTATTAATTCTTGCCAGTCATGATGTCAAAAAAGTACCAATGAGAGCATAGAAAAAAAAAAATCCGGTATTTTATTGTTGTTCCCTTCACCATAATAGCTTCTGAGTAGTACAAAAGCATTGGTTAAAAAGGTCTTGATACTCTAGAATAGATTTAACCTTTTTTTTTTCTCCTGTGAGTTACAGCATGTTGGCAGTAGGTTTTTGGGCATCTGGGTGAGAACAGAATATGCTCAGTGAAGATTACGTCTTCAGTGAATTCTTTTTAGTTCAAGTATATCTCTCCTGAGCATGTGTAAACAGATTTTCCAAAGTCTCAGAACTTGGCAAATTTAAGTTGATTTTCAGAAGTACGGCAAAAGTTACTTTAAAATATTAATGTGAGCCAAACAATAGATATTGTTCCCAAACTGCATTCTAGGAGGCAGATGAACAAATTTTGCTGAAATAACTTTTCTCAGTCCAGGATGAAATAATAACAACAACAACAACAACAACAACAATAGCAAATAATTAAATTTTGGCAAAGTAGAAAATATTAGTCATCTTAAACTACAGCTATTAATACATATTCTGCCAACAATGTATTCATTCCTAAATGAGAGAACTCTTTGCAGCTGAATAAAAAGCTGTGAAATAACTGGTAGCCACATTCCTGGGTTTTATTTAGTGCCAAGAAAAAGACTCTAAAGAGCAGACCGTGCACTGCATATGATTCTGATGAAATACAAAAGAAGGTAAGTAGCCAATTAAATTATAGTATAAAAACAAAGATGAAATTAATCTTTCAGAGGATTTGGACTTGAGTTTCATAATAAGTCCCAATAAAGATAGCTGGTATTGCAAAAAAAAGTGAAAGCAGGAACCATAAAGTTTGTCATACTAACCATTTTGATATCTTAAAAAAAATAACAAGCTATGATAGGCACATGTTTTCCTATAAGCCACTCTGAGGCATTTTTTTGTGAGATGGTCTCATGACAAGTTGTAACAAAAGAGGGTTCAAACCCTGTTACCATTTCAAAACACTTCTTCCTATTTCAATCTATATAATTTCACTGAGGTCATCAAAATTCCTCATAGATTCAGGTGTTTAAAAAAGAAAAAAAAAGGAAAATATCACTTTGTATCCCAAGCAGACTTTTTCCAGTTTGTCCTAAGTCCTTTTTTTTAAAAAAAATGAACAAACCAACAAACCAACCAAGCAAAAACGCCCTCCAAACTAGTCCAGATGCACCTGAAATGACACCACTACAGGTTTGATTCTTGACATAAGGGTTTCAGGGCAGCATCAAATGTCATTTTCCCCAGCAAATAAGCTACCCCATTCAGTTCATAATTCTGTTTGGGTCTACAAATGAAGTCTATTTATTCAGTTAGCACAGAGCAGTAATGATTTGTTTGCACAAGATCCTTTCCATCTTCCACTAAAATCACAGAGGTGCTTCACGTCTCCATTTCTCCCTCTGCAGCTGCCAGGGGCACTCTGATTCCAAAGCACCCATGTTGTGCTGGGATAGCAGCTCTTCACCCCATGATGCCACTGAGAGGAGCCTGGCATCAGGACCTACAGGACAACCTGATTCCAGCTTTTATAACTGTTTGCAGTGCTGTGGCCACTCTCAGATTTTGAGGATGCATGCTGAGTGCCAGGTAATGTGTATGTAGTGAGTAAGAACACTAGGAAGTTTCTGGCACTCCATCTCCTTTCCAATACAGCCATCTCCTTTCTGGTACAGGTGAGAGTGACATTCCTCCTTGCTCTTGCCATTGGATTTCAGAGTCTTATTGCATGACCTTATGGAGAATGAATGAAAAAGACATCTAAGACCTTTTAAAGTGTGTTTTTCTATACCAGCCACAGCTAAAATAATAATTATATAATGTTTTTAGTTTCAGATTTCCTGTCAGTGACTTTCTTACTATTCTAGGACTGGCTTGGCCTATTATTTTTTGTATTTATTTTGAAAGGTTGCAACATAACTAAGGAAAACAACCCCCCCCACCAAAATATTTATATTATAAAGTAATAAATGTGTAAAATATAATATTTGTGATATAAATCATGAAGATGAGATGAACAATTATTGTTTCCCTAGAAAAAATGTAAACTTAGAAAACACAAACAAATCTATTAAGGAAGGCATATACGTTAAAATAGCTTGCTCACATTCAGAAGAGAAGAATGCACACATTGGATCACTAATGTAGAATTATGTCTTTGGTTAGTTTCTTTTTCCCATTGGTTTTTAAATGTAGACATATAAAATAGCTAGAATATAACTGTGAAAGGAAGGTAAACTGATGAACAGTGTCCAAGTGCAGAGCTGGATGAAAGTCTGCAAGGCCATGGTCATGTTAAATATATTGAGAGAATAATCCTGCAGCTAGTGCTAATGAGAAGAGAAAGGAAACTAAAACCTTCATAAACCTGCCCATGAAGAAATGCTCTTGTAGCACATGATGTACAGTACAAGCCATGCTACTTCTGCTGGGTGACAAAGCATAAGCTGAACAGTTTGAAGGTTTCTGACGCTTACATATTTTACTGCTGATGGGCACAGGAATACTCATTTGATGCTATTTGCTGAAAAGCTTAATTTGAATAGTCTACTCATGCCAGAATCAAAGCTTTTGGGCAGAAGATTTCTGCATTCAGGTCTCTGAAGACACCTTTGCCTATGTGGCCTCAGTAGTTAACAATACCAGGGTGGATATGGAGCAGGAGCAATATGGAGCAATTTATTGTTAGTGATATCTCCATCATTTAGCAAAGGTAGCCTCAGACTTTTTGACATATCTCCCCTTTCCCAACATGTCCAGTAACATCTATTCAGTATTTACTCCTGGAAAAAATTATGGAGATAACAAGGTAGTTTTATGTGACTTTTTGCTATATTTCTTCCTTATCTCCTGACAATGAAATACATCATCTGAGTTTTCCCCTTCAACAGAAATATTTTTTCTAACAGGGTGTTTTACTCCTCTGTAACACTGAGAAGCTCCAGCCTGATAGCAGACTCAAAACTTCTGGTCTAATGGATGGTGGTGGTGCCAGCACGTGTGTCTTTCAGGAGACAGGAATGTTGATCTCACACTGTGGCGGGATTTCTTTCCCTTTAGAAGGGCTGTGAGGAGCAGCAGCGGTGGCATTGATTCCAGCTGCTGCTGCCCAGCTGAACTCCAAGACAGATAAACTGTGGGATGTTCTTAGTAGCTACTCCATGAGGTAGTAAGATAAACAGGAGAAACATAAGGAGATAATAAGAGTAGATGATAATCCATTATCAGGAAACAGAATTTCTGCTGCAAAAGAGGCTGAACTTTATCAGAGGGAAAACTTCTGAAGGACTTGCCAAAGTAAATCTCTTTGATGCAAATGGTTTAAGCAAAGACATTGACCTTAATCTACTGTGTGGTGACCTGGTCTTCTGATACAGAGAATAACTATGGGTGTTTTCAGAACTGCTGTGGTCTGCAAATCCTCCAAACCTAAAATAAGTACTTATAGTGTTCCCACTTCACCACTCTGATCTTGAAGTCACCTACATTTGACTTGAATTTAATTATGCCTAATGCCTTTAGACTTTGCTACTTGAAGGGACTTCAGTGCCTTGTGAAGGATGGATTAAAAAAATGCAAGTCCTCATTAACAAGTTTCTTTCAGCTTTACAGTTTTATTATTGTGCCTGTGCTAAAAGGGATGACATCTAATAAAATGAATGATCCACAAATAACTTGCCCAAAGGGTAGTGCAGAATGGAGAGGAAAGGATGAGTGTTTAGCTGCAGAAATCATGCACATTGATCTTTGTGCCAGTTTGCCACCCCGGACATTTTCAGTTTGGTTTATTTGTGTTACAGTAGTAGTGACAATGTAGTTAAATATAGCCTCTGAAAACAGGATCTCTGCCTGTTTCATTTGTATTCTACTGTTCTTTCATTAAACATTTCTTCATCTTTGCAGAGCCAAATTCTTACAATAATAAATCAGAGACACCTAAGGTTCTTGCCAAGTCAAATATCTACAGTTTCTGGCAATTATGTAATTTCCAGATTTGCTACAATGGCTTTTGCTGATAAGTCAATTGTCATAAAAAGAAATGTTCCAGACCAATCTTTATTAGGGTGTCCTTTACTGATCTGTGTAAAATAATCCCCCTCCTGCCCCACTCTCTTTTAGAAAAGAGAAACATAATTACAGCTTTTTCCCTTGCTTTGAATGACTCTTCATCATAACAATTTATATCTGGAAAATGTCACAAGAAAATGTGAAAAAGGTAAGTTTAAACCAAAGAAATCAGGCACTGCTGTTATTAATAGAACAGCTCAAAAATGTTTCCCATGATGTGTTATAATGGCTCTGTCTTATAATAAAATGTAACAGTGATGTATTTCCCTTGTTCTCAAGTTGATTTTGTATTAGAAGTCCAGACAAAAGTAATTTGTAACAAAGGTCCCTGATCCAATGTCTGTATATGGAAAAGACTCAAAGGACTTCATGCCCATTTAAAAGCCCTTTAAAATGATTAATGGCTAAATGCATTACAAATTATCAAGTATTTCACACTGACAAAACAGAGGATTTGCTATGAGTTTTGGCCAAATTTTCCTTCCTTAGTACTTAGAGTATAATATCACATAAACAGTAATTGTGAGGACCCATTCAGAGTGGTGATGAAGTAAGGGTAGATTAGAAAAAGCCGTGCATTTTTTCCCCATTTTTTCTTTTTTAAATGTAGTTGTTTTATATTTAAAAGGGTGCTAGCAATCCTTATTGTCACCTCTACTGCAAAGCATTCTCTGAGTCCCTCACCATTTTGATGGTGGATGAGGAAGAACAAAATGAAATCCCAGGACTTAGCTACAAGTTCCCAATTTCTGGTCATACCTGGAAGTGATTCTGGCACCAACTCTGAAAAAGAAGCCTGTCCCTTTCTGCATTTAAAACCTAATGATTTATTTTCCAGCTCTTGTCATATTTTTTTCTTGAGTAAAAAGGCAAATCTGGGATATATATATATAAATAGGGCCTGTCCTGGCCAGTGGAGTTGGCCAATCTCATTCCCCATGATTCATTTGAAATAAAGTCCTAAAATATTATTGTTGGTTTTGCACAAGCAGAATTTTGTAGTATTAACACAAAACCAGACAAACAAACCCCATGTCTTTCAGCACTAGTCAAAAAACAAAACCCTGATTACAATCTGCATTCCTTGTAACTACCATGTTTGCCTCTGATGGCATTTTGTACTCCCCAGTGCTGGTGACGGCCACACAGGAAAGCAGAGATATCTTCATATGCAGCAAGCCCAAACACAGCAGCTCATTCATTCGCACGGCTGTGCTGGCATCCCCAGAAGGCGTGCTCAGGGCATCACTCACTTCACGTCTGAAAAGCTCCCTCTTCTATCAGCAGCCAGCACTCAGAGAGCTGGCAGTGCGCCTTCCAGGGGTCTGCTGGCCGCCACCTCCTCTTGAACTGCCATGTAGGAACACACAGAGCCCAGTCCAAAACCTGTTGACAGCTAAGAATATATCGAATTATAATAGCTATTACATATATTTAATGACAGTATGTTTTACACAACTTTATTAGGTCATACACTTTATGCAGAGAGCTGCTAGCTGTTAACAAATGTGCAAACCTGCTGATCTTATATGTAAGATCACCGCTATCTTTTTTGCAGTTGCAAGAGGTTTGAAACACACATGGGAAAAGCAAATAGAACTGAATTGTCTACCATCTCAGAAACTTGTGGGGATCATAACAAGGAGGAGACTAATTAATCATGCACAGGACATAACCAGCCTGTGAAATATCACAGAACAAAAAAACGGACCCCTCTATGTCTGTTTATCTATTAACTTATTATTTTCTAGTTTCTGCCTCTCCCTACAGAACATTGTTTTTTCCTCCATGAGTGTCGTGCCTTGATACTGTGCATATAACTCAATAACTGTTCTGAAGTTTGGCAGATTTCCAGCTGCCCTCATGTCATCTTTATGAAATTTGAAAACATTAGGATTGTACATATTATCTTTTGAAGTGATGATGTGATTCATTATCCTGCAGCTCTCATTAGCCACAAGGGGCTAAGAAATTTATATCATGTGCAAACTGAACTGTTTCGTGGTTTGTCCAGGGGCAATGCTAGGGTCAAAATTAAAAGTGCTCAACCTCTCCTTTCCATCTTTCATGATCTTTATTAGCAAGTTCTCTGTACTAAATAAATAAATAAATAATGTTTGCTCTTAGGTATTTATAGACTTAAGAAAAAGTCTCAACCAATAGAAAAAAACTCCCAGTATGCATTCAAGCAGGCTGAAATTCATTACAGTGCTAATATTTTAGGAAGTATGTGAAATAATTCCATTCAAGTCTTCCATGATACCAATGCCAACAAAATATCACACCACCATCAAACTTTGCTGTATGTTGTAAATGAGGGCTTAGTGAGCTTTCAAGGGGGCTGGTGATAAGGGCAGGGGTGGTTCTCCACTGACTAATCCCCCACCCTCCAGTTGGTCAGGGACTTGTCTCTGGGGCTTAACCTCTGGGCTAGCATCTGCTATACTGTGTCAGTAAGTCTTTCTCTGCTGGTTGGGTGTCCTGGAAGCCTTTTCCAGGAAAATTTTCTTTTTTACCCACTCTTGCTAGGATGCTGGGCTGGACAAGTAGGTCCACACTAGTAAATAATACCAGGCTCGGCAAGGACTCAGGCACCATCCCATGATTACCTGTAGTGGTTTGCTGTCAGCATGCTCCTGGGCATGGTAGAGACATGCCAGGCAGGGCTCCTCCCAACCATGCCCAGGCCTGCTGTGGGAATTTTATGTGGCAGATGTGGCTTCCAGTAAGCTATTTCAACACAGTCACTCTGCTTTGGGAGAGGATTTTTACCCTTGTGGACATGAGTTGCACCATGCCAGCTGTCCTCAGGATACAAGAATAGCCCCCAAACTGCTTTTTGTTGTAGATATGCCATAAAATCCCACTGAAGGCTACTCTCCTCTGCTGTAGCATTGTGTTTGGGGAAAGAGAGGAGCACACCCAGCTGGGAGAAAGGAATACAGTATGTGGTCCCTCTTCACCTCTTCCCACTTCCAAGTGCTGGAGCAGAGAAAGAATTCAGGCAGTCTTATCTGTGCTCTGAGAGAGCAACTGGGGCAGGAACAGAGAGGTCACAAAGGGACTAGGAATAGGACACAAAATTAGCAGAGTAAATACAGCAAGTCTATTAACATCTAATAATTCTGGCATTGTTTGGAACAGG
>VZTV01054156.1:6798-29822 GCA_013400875.1 Anhinga rufa
CGGGGGCGGGAAGGAGCCGAGGGCTGGCGGCCGCCGTGAGGCGCGGGTGGGCTGGGCGGCCGGAGCTTGTGGCGGAAAGCCGTGGGTGTGAGGGGAAAGGAGGTCACGTCTGCCTCGGCGAGGCCAGATGAGTGTTTGTAAACACCTCCTCCTGGAGCTGGGTCGTTATACAAGGATCCGTGCTCGTCGCTTTTCTGAATGCGTTTCCAGTCCCCGGGTTTGCACAGAAGAGCCTCTAAATGAGATTTATATGTATGCTAAAGACACTGAAAACAAACGGCAGAGAAGAGTCTTGCAACTGAGTTAGGTCTTAACTTCTTTAACTCAATGTCTGAGGTTCCAGATGTCCAAAAACCCTTCAGGTGCTTTTTATCAGGTGGAGGAAGAAGTGTTCCTTTACTAAAGGCTGAAGAAAGTTAAGTGGCTGATACTGAAAACGTAACAAAAACCCGAGCTTTAAATCAGGCAGAGCCAAGAGCTCCTATTACCTGGGCTGTCTGTGCCGTAAGTGACAGGACCTAGCGGTGACCTGCCTGACCTGCCAATGCTTCCTGGGCAGACCCATCTATCTGGTGGAGGCTAAGGGCAGTTTTTGCATCCGTTACAGAGGTCTGCGCACGATGATCAGGGCAGGTAACAGATGCACGTCCTGCCGCTGATCCTGCCAGCATTTGAGCTATAATTAAAAAATACTGGGATTTTTTTTAAATGTTGCTGTATATGGGCTGGTGCTGTAAACAGGCCTCTAGCTCTGGGTGGGGTCACAGTGAAATCAGTGCAATTTTTTATATTCATGAAACTTTCAGTAATGTGAAGAGGTTGAGAGAGAAGCGGGGGTGGAGGACAGATGAGGGAGCAGAGTGAAAGCTAATCTGGGGCCAGGGTTTATAACCCGGGCAAGTGCTTCCAGAGAACAGCAGGGAGTCCCCAGATCCCATGTCCATCTGCTGTCAGCAAGCAGCTGCAAAACCTGCCAGCAAACAGCGATGCTCTTCTCTCCTGATTAGAGAAAGCACTAGATGAATGATAACATCCCTGACTCTTCTGGTATTTGCTCTGGTTATCTTTTCACCTTCTGCAATTTACACTTATTAAAAAAAAAAAAAAGGCAAGAAACTCATTAGTCAGTGATTCTTTGAATTGTGGTTTGAATAAGCAATTCAGCATTATGAGATTTGTGATAAAGCAATGAGATTTGGCAACCCTGAGAAGAAGATAACTCTGCCAACAGGAGTTATTTAAAATTCATTTACAATATCCAACAACCCTCCACGTTCTGATTGTAGATAGTTTGGGAATTCTCTTTAAACTACATAGCAGATAAAATCTCATCAAATAGTTCTGCCCTTTAAATAACTTTTGCTTGCTTCCCCCCCCTCCCCCAGTATTTCCCTGATTTTGTTCAGGAAAAGATCTAATTAGTGATGCTGTCTAGTTGTGCATCCAGTTCACTGATTTATTAGAGTGTCTGATGGGTGCATAAACAGAAAGAAATAGCAATTTTGAAAACAAAGCAATCCTTCCGCTAAATCATTTTCTTCCTCATATTCATTTTGACATCTGAATTATTTAGACCTGAAGTACTTCTGATATATTTCAGGGCCATAATACTAGTTTCACTAGTACTAAAAGCTTGGGGCCTTAAGAGGACACCCAAACTTGACAGGCCAAGGAGTGAATATTCGTTACAGGAGGTTCCTGGAGGCTGCTCTTTCCCTCTCCTTGTGTCCAGAAGCCCGTTCCCCCTCGTCCTTTTGACAGCATTATGACTCCCACTCAACCAGGCCAATATTACCAGTCTTTGACTGGAGCAGCCGCCTTTCTCTCTCTACTTCTCCAGCTGCTGCCCCTCTTCCAGGCAACACAGACATCTGCCTGCTTTCTACTGCCCAGTCCTAACCCTCTCCTTGCCCTGGGGGTGCAGCAGTGGCTGGGAAGTGCAGGTTCATAGGCAGAGCTCTTTGTACTCCTGCCTCTATGTGGGAGGACAGGGTGAGACCAGAGGCGTCAGGGAATGCCTGCCTGTGCCAAGACACAGAAGGTCATTCAGACTATGTCAGAGGGATTGCCTCCTTCAGGACAAAGGGAAGGGCTGGGTGAAATGGGCTTGCGCCCCAAACTTGCCCCATGGGCCCACTGCTTTAAGACCAAGTGGATAATTTGCTGAATAGACTTCTGAAACACTTGCCCATACAAAACAACAGAGCCTCTGTTTCCCCAGTGTTGGTTCCTCTGTTTCCTCAGTTCTTCAGTGCTTTTGGCCTTCTTTCCACCGAGTAAACTTTTTTCATAGTTGTGTTGGTTTTGAGCCAGATCTGCTTCTTTACAGCTCGCGCCCTTCCTGAATAACTAAGCATTGTTCCTAACTTTTTTCAGTAGTCTGAGAACATTTTAGGTTGTGTGGCCATGAACGTATCTTTCCATCCACAGTGAGGCTGATAGACATTTCAGAGCTCTTTCATTTCAGATGGTCTTTTCAATGGCATACAGAGCATATTATGAAGAACCAGTTAGCAAAAGCAAAAATAGCTTACTTTATCCTGTTCGGTCAGGTCTTGTCTCTTCCAGAACGGGCCTTAAAGTGATGATCTGCAGAGCAAACTGATTCCTGTAGACAGATCCATGAGCAGCTGAGCTGATCTAATAGTTCATCAACGCTGAGAAGCTGAGACGTTGCTGACTCCTCACCTCCCAACTGCAGATTTCCACCTTCCCTCAGCTCCTCCTTGGTGTTTGCCATATGCTTCCATGAGCCACTTCAGCTCAGTAACAAGACTGAGGAATATTTAATTTGGGAGGGGGTGTTCATTTCCTTCTGGGTGAGTGAAACCTTACCTCATCGTATGGAACCATGCCTTCAGAGTGTGGTTTTATGTTACAACTAATTCAGTATGGCTGTGGGCTAATGCTGACAACTGCAGTCTTCTCCATCCCTCTCCAGCCATGTATTCCGTCTCGCTCCCCCATACGTGACGTCCAGTGACTGTAAGACTGCAAACGAGTTCAATGGAAAACCATCGTTTTTCTGGTGGATTTGTTTTCTGTCAGATGAGCTCATTGAAGCAGTTGACTTCAGGGCTGGCCATTGCTAGGTCACTAGACACAAGGGAATATGTGGCCCGGGGAGGGAACAAGGGATGCTGCTCTTATTCCTAGTTAAGTGAAATTTAGGCCTGGATTCCTCCAGTGCAAAGTCTTTTCTTCCAACATACCATTGTGATTTCTTAACTCCTGGTGTTCCTACCTTACTTTTCATGAACTAGAGGATCACTTTGGAACTTGGAAGTTGAGCTGTAGAGAACCTCATCTAAGAAGCCCAAAGCAGATATGTGTTTCAGTTTCAGTCTGTATCTTTTCCAGGCCACAGTGCTTCTCAGCTCTCTTCATACTTATACATCCAAGACTCTAAACATCAGGTGTTCAGTTGGTAAGTGTTCGGTGTACCACACCTTAAAATAGTAATGGAAAATACTGACAACAGAAGATATGTAACTCCTGGAGGCGCTCAGGTGTCTAAGCATGTGTAATAAAACATTGCAAACAGTACAAATAAAAAAAGCAGAAGGATAAGCAAGGAGAGCAAGTAGGAAAAAGGACGGAACAAATACTCATTTCCACTTCCCCTAGATAATGTAAAAATAAAATCCTTTCTGTTCAATATCAACTAAAATAGAAATCAAACATCTTGAGCACTGCTTGGAAGGATGCCACAGCTGTACTTTGGCCTGTGGAGATGGGAATAATCACCCCTTATTTGTCAAGCTGTCTTTACACCATTAATTTTTTTAAATGCCTCTGATAAATCATCCATTTCTTATTGCGATTTAAAAAGAAAAAGAAATCTTTATTTCCCTGCTTACTTATGTTGGATAGCGATTTTAAACAGATGAGATGAGAAAGAAAAAAAAGGTGGTTTTGCTTAGCTGGTGTAATTCTAGAATAGGTTAAAGATGAGGTAAAAATAGATAATACTATGAGCCAAAACTTATTTTTTTGTGGAAGAAGTGTGAAACACTAGTACATATGGCCAAAACCAGAGTTTGGTATGCCATTCCAGACTGTTCCAGCCCAAAATTAGCTCTGCTTTGAGCTATATTAAACCTGAGTTACACTGATTTCTGCTGGTGTAAATTTGGGCACAGAGCCCTCCAGACAGGAAGTCACCCAGGCAGAAAGCAGTCGTGGCTTTCAGTCTGCTGGAGGGCTTGTTGGGACCGGTGTTGCCTATGAACTAGGAGGTGTTGAGTGGGAGTGAAAATCAAAACTGGCCCCAGATAGTGAGGGGAGAGAAAAAAAAATGTCCTTTGAAAAGGGAAAGCTTGTTTGACAGCTTGGCCACTAGAGATATTCACAATCCTGCCAAGTGTTCCCAGGAATAAAGGAAAATTTGGAGGCAATTAAATATGAGATCTTTTCCCTCACCAAGCTAAAAGTTAACGCTGACTACTTCATGAAACAAAACATCCAATTAGGGATAATGAGGCTCCTGGGGTAACCCCCCAACACATATTAATTTTAAGTCTTCATTAAGTTAAACTTGTTTATTTGGAAAAAAAATGTTATTTTCCTTGTGGCTCCTTCTGTAACCTATTTACCAAACACTACGGGGACACCCACACAAGCTTCTACAGAAGCCAGGCTGAAATTTCAAGTTGTTTACTTCCCCTCACAAAAAAACTCCAAGGGCAGTGATGACAGCAGCAGTCCCTGCTCTCCCACATGCTGAATTCCAGCTAGGCTGATAGGAATTGTAATTTACTTAGGATGAATCTCTTTCCACACCTCCCTCATCCTTTTATTGTGCCCTATTGCCTGCTAAAGATAAAGCTGTAATCTCTTCCTGTTTAGACTAGGTCACCTGTCTTTTAACTGGGTGAGTTCATCTGATCTCCAAGACGCTACTCAGATTTTCACCTGCTTCACAGTAATGGCACTTCCAGACAGGTTTGCAGATACCTGCAACTGACATCAGCTCCTGCCCATGAGATTTAGAAAGAGCGGAACGCCAGCCAGAAACAGAGGTAGCTGGCTTAAATTAGCTGTGAGGACTGAGTTGTAGGGAGAAGATAAAAAGGAAGATTTATTTAGAAACCTACAAGAGCAAAAATGAAAAAAGCGGTTTCTCTCCTAGCAGTTGGAGATGGGTAGAGGTAAAACTCCTTGTGAAACTCCTAGTCTTGGGAGAAGTGAGGCAGGCTTTTATTGGCAGCTGAGAAAACAGAATGATAAACTATTCCAAAAGCAATTACAGAATGACTTGTACTCAGCGGCCAAGTAGGATCCCATGGGAGATTCTGAAATCTAACAAAGTACTAATAATGCTGTTTCCATGTGAAATGAGGGGAGAGTTCATAGCTATTAAGCCTGGGAATGGCTATTACGATCAGTAGCAGTCTGTCCCATGTGAAGTGGGCCATACAGTTACATGCACGGATCTCTACTTCAGGACTGTGCCTTTTATTTGGACATTAGCATACCACGCAGAAAGGAACCCCGCTCTTCTTTTAAGTGCTGGCAGATTTATTATGTCTGTAGATGAGTTCATAGAATCATAGAGTGTCCTGAGTTAGAAGGGACCTGCATGGATCATTGAGTCCAACTCCTGTCCCTGCACAGGACAACCACAAAATTCACACCATGTGTGTAGTTGATCAAGGCTGAACGTGAGTTGTTCAAGGGTTAGGGGTAGGGCCAGATGAAGAATNNNNCATCTTGTCCAACCCCCCTGCGTGAGCAGGCACACCTAGAGCAGGGGGCACAGGACCGCGTCCAGGCAGGTTTTTAATGTCTTCAGGGAAGGAGACTTCAGGTGGCCAAGAGAGGCCTTTAGAGAGTCACCTCTGCTGCTTCCAAAACAGATGCAGCCCTTCAGCAGCATTGTCAATACAGAATCAGAGACCGCCTCTCAAATTCACACCAAACCTCCCTCCAGTAGACAAATCCTAACTACAGTTCAAGTTTACTCATGTCATGTCTCCTTTTTAGCTCAAACTGCAACATAGTATTGACATGAGGTGATTAAAAGCCGTGCAGTCTTATCATGCCACCTTGTGCTAGGTAGGTGGCAGTCAATTAAAATAATCTGCCAAGAATTCATACATAATTAAAATAAATGTATCACTGATATCCAGGGCATTTTTAAATGATCCTGGGTGGTTCGCCTGTTTAATCTAAGCTTCTTGTGCCAGAAGTTGTCTCTTGTGCCTTGTAAGGACAGAGAATCTCGCTCAGATCCAAGCTGCTTCTTGGAATTTCATACATTACATATATAGCAACGCTAGCATCAGAAAATGCTTTAAGAGCTGCTTTGTAGGCATGAACTTGGGCACATAAAGCATATATGCAAAATGCTCTGTGGAATGCAGAAATTGAAAAGGATCCAGCACAATCTCACGTTTTTACAGACCCTGAAAAGTGACATGACAGGAGAAAAATTTACGTGTTCTCGTTTCCCTTAACCTCACCAATTTCCTTTTGTAATCCCCCTCCTGCCCTGCCCCCACCCGAGTACAAGATATAGTAATTACAATAGGAGGGAAGGTGGCCGGGCTGGGATTGCGCGTAATTCTTGTCCCCAGGTGCTTCATAAATCACACTTAGATTATCTGGTAATAAAGCTGGCAATGAAAAGGATGCCATAGCAGTGAGTTATAGGCATTTGCAGGTAGTGTGGCAAGGAGTTCACCCCAGGGAAGCCTCTTACTTAGTCATCTGCTTCTTCCCCCACAGCATCCCTTGTGCTTCTAATTCTCCCTTGTCTCTGGTTTTGTGCTGGTTACTCAGGGCCTGAGTCACACACCTTGAAGTAACAGTCACCCTCATTTCCAAATTCAAGCCTCAAAGGCACATGAACAATTATGATACTTGAGAAATTAGGATTCAGTTTTGCCAAGGGCTGACCTTGTGAAGTGATGAGCTTTTTTGCCCGCAGTTCAATAGCATGCCTCTCCCTGTGTTTAGCTTTAAGCTTTGGACTGGTTGCTTGCAATTAAGCACATATTTAAGCTGTTTGGTAGATTGTGGCCTGAGTATACTGTACCTGGCAGATTCCAGCCTTGCAGGACAGAGCACTCAGGGACACATTTGTGCTGGGGCTGCACAAGTACATTTATTCTAGATGCTGATAACTCTGCCAAGTGCTTCTATATACCCTGCCTTCCAAGCTGTGACATTTTGTCCTGTAAAATACAGTATAGTTCTACTGTTCCTGGAGCGCTTCCACACGTATGGAATTGCATCCAGCATGGATGCAGGCAGGATGCTTATAGAATTGTGGGCAGTTGTATGGACTAACTGGGTTGCTTCTGATACGACGACTCCACTGTCACGGGAGAGTATCCTTCCCCATTCACCCAACAGCTCAAACTCCCTACATGACCAGCAGAGATTAGATGTTAGTGCTGGAGGTGGCACTACACTGTACTCTCCCCGCCAGCACAAACCCTACCTTTCTGTTACATGCGGCTGTAAGCAAAATCAAAGAATCCCATGGGGTACGCCTCAACTCTAAAACCTAGGAGTGCTTCCGTAGTAGTCCCACATCCAGACACATGTCTCTGGTATGTCAGGGTGAGCCTTGGGTGTGCACCAACCTATGGTTGTGCCTCACCCACTTCTTCACGCCTTCCTTTCATGGGTAATAAGCTCAGGCCAAAAGACAAGCGTGACACATTCTTCCAGACCCCCAAGCGAGGAACATACTATCAGGTATTCCAGACCTGCATTCTGCATGTAGCCACATGCCGTGTGTTGTTTCAGGCACTTAAGGCCTTCTCTTTCTGTTAACTCACACCACCTCTCTTGGAGTACAGTTTTTAACATTTATTTTTCATGAAACATAGGTATTTCATAAACAAGCTTGCTTTTGTCTCTGTGAAAAGGCTATCCTATCCCTATGGATTTCTACTTCTCTCAGGCTATCAGATGCCTTGCAAAGGTTAGGGACCCACATAAAACTTTGGTTCTCTCATTTCCTAGACAAACAGTCGCCTCTCTCACAAAAACACACAGTCCAGGTACCAAGGTGCAGCCTCACAAGAGAGGACCGTGCTAGACTCTGCAGAGATAAAATCCTAAGTTCATAACCCTCCTTCTCACCCAGCTCCTCTTCCTGGCCTAAACACAGGTGCCAAGAAAACAAGAAATGCAGAATTTGAAGGAGGGAACAGTGCTTTTATAAACAATAGCCTAATGTTACAGAGTTTTGTAAGTGAGAGGAAGACTCTACAGGTTTTTATGGCTATGCAGGGAAGGAATACAGAAATTCTGTTCTGACAAAAGCAGTTAGAGAATGGTTTCAAACATTGATAAATTCTGCCCTTAAAACTTAAAAATCTTTAAACCTTAAAACTTTTGCAGAGAGATGTGACTTTTGCTTTTTTCCATTATTTTAGTGTCTGTTTATTGCAGTCCTCACACAAGTATTGCTGTTAATCCCATGTGCCCAATTACCTCAAGGCTTGTTTTTATCAAAACAAAATGCTGTGGTTTGTTTCAACATCTGAACATCAGAGGCAGGTTAGCTGGAGAAACCGTGCAATGTCCTTAGTTTCAGACTGACCTCTGGCAATCCTACCTCCCGGTGGAATAACAACATCAGGTGTTCACTTCCAAACGTACACGAATTTTCCCGAACAACAGGATGTAGGAAGGGAATCTAACCCTCAGTCAAACCCCATTGCCTCTGTCTTTTGGAAAGATGACAAACTTCTATTAGCAGAAGGAGAACTGAAACAAGTCCTTTCCAATTTGAAGTTTCACACTTTACAGGAATATGCTAACCAAAGTTTGCTGAAAATAAAATGGAAAGTGATGCGGAAGCTAAAGTAACTGCACGTGCTGTATTCAAAGCCAGACTGTGAATGGATTTCTTGAAATATCAAATTTTAACTGTTAAAAAACTGTCAGAATGCATCACGTATGAACACAGAAAGACATTACAGACTGCAGGGTGATGAATATCCGTGATGAGGAAAACAACCCAACTGGCGTGTAGAGGAATGCTTGAAGCCTCCTTTGTTATGACTACAGTAAAAATGTACATCTATTTTCCTAGAATAACAAAGCGTTCATTCTCACTCCTGCTTGGAGCTGTCGGGCATTTACAGCATGTTATTAGCAAATGTACAAATGTCTTGTGTTTGGAAAAATCAAAGGAATTAGTGAATAAGGAGATGAATACCTTCCCTATAGCCCTGCCCCTGGATTTGCTTATGCGTTTTGCTTTAAGGAGTCACTGGATAAAAAAAAATGTACTCTGCACTGGAATCAAGGACTGGCACCCAAGACCTCCATCTCTCAGGGGAGCACCTCTATAATTAAGGTACAGAGTTGGGCTTCCTATGATTGCTTGTGCTTTTCCTGGCTTTGTGATTCTTCAGTGCTTTTTTGTCTAGTGGTCTCTACTGCAGGAGGCAAGGCTCGTGCAGCTTAGCCTCCCAGCTCTGGTGTAATAAGCTCCCCTTTGAGCAGAAAGGTTCTGCAGGTTTGAACTCCATCCCTCTGAGGAGAACCACAATCTCCTTTTTCTTTGGGTGGATATTGAAACCATTATGTATTTCTCCTTGGAAGCAAGACACGTTTGTTCCCCAGGGCAAGTGCCAGTTACCTAAATGTAGAAGCAAATGAAAGGAAGGAGGGCTCAAAATACATTCCAGTCTCACACAGAAGTCTAAATCTGAGGAAGAGCCTCAGCTCTCTTCTGCCTTCTCATTTCCCACTGGCTTGTTTCAACAGATGCTGCTCTCCCTTATTCAGAGGTTTTGTTGCTAGGAAAAGGACACACCGCTGCCTAACTCCCTCTGTTCCCGGAATGGGAGAGAGATGCCTAAATCAAGCTCATGAATTACAGTCCTCGAGTACCTGCCTGGAGATAAAATACTCAGCTTGGGTCCCTTGTGAATCTTCCCCTTTTGTTCCTAGTGCCTAAGCTTGAAAACATGCCTACCATGCATATTAGAAAACCTAAAAGGTTGTTAAAAAGACAAAGTATCCTCCACTCCTTCATTTATGCGGTCAGCTAAATGTTTGTATCCCTCCCTATGCATGAGATGGACTTGTGCAGCAGTCTGATTCAGAAAACAGATTCCTGAGGAAACAAAGCACTTTCTGACAGGTTAGTTTCTAGCTAGATCAGCTCCCTGAACTTGGTTCATCTTCTAGTTCCACTGGCACCAATGTCATGCAAGACACGAGGCCAAAACCTGCGGGAAAGGAAGAAACGTGTGAGTGAGGAGGGAAGGGAATCAGGCAGCAGTAGCCCAAATTTAGAGCGGCTTATGCTGTGTTGGAATCATACTCCAAGGTATGGTTTGGGCTGTTATATGCCCAGCGGGTTGCCATCATCCATACCTCCTGTAAAATAAATCTGTTTGAACTGCATACTGAGTCCCAAAATAGATTAGATATCACCCACTGTAGGGTTTTGTGAGACAGAAAAAAGAAGACTTGGCAATGAGCAAGGCCCAAGGGTGGGGTTTCATGTGATGTTGAATGCGATTTAACAGCTTGCTGCTGCTGAAAGGGGGCTGCTCATCTTTTTTAGTCCTGCATTTCCTCCCCCACAGGCACATGCCGTTAATGCTTGCTTTGCACCAACTCCAGCATTCATCTTGCACTTAGGTTGTGAGTGGGTCAGTTTGTCTTGCTAACTGCATCAGAAAACAAAGCCAGCAAAAAAGTGAGTGGTCTGCTGGGCTTAGGAGCTGAGTCAGCTTTCTTGGTCACCTGGCTTGGTCAGATGAGCACCACACTGAGTGATTCCAGGGAAGGGGCAAGAGGCCCAGCCGGGAGCAGGAGGGCGCAGGGGGAGGCGGGAGCAGGATCACAGCCTATTGGCAACACCAAGCTGCTAGGTTGGCTCGGTTTCCTGCCGAATTGCGGCCCAGCTCTCCTTGGACTTTGCTATCCAAAGCACATTATTAAATGCAAGCAACTCCTGCGTCAGAGCCCTGCCAAACTTTTACTGCTACGCATTATGGGCCAAATGAATTTACAGGTCCTTGTAGATTCAAGAACCAGCTTTGGTTTTGGCTCTTGCTGGCAGCACAGGCAAGTTGTGGAACAGTGGTGCAATGTGCTTCCCCTCTGGGAAATTCTGCTTGCTAAGGGAGCAGTCTAATGAAGCTTTTGGAGAATCTGTAACGCCAGCCCCCTGGAGGGGAGCTGCAGTAATCCAGATGCTAGGCAACAATAGTAGGAAATGCTGCGATGAAGCCTGCATTCAGTAGGGAAGAATATCACTTAAATGACAAAATACCTACTTGAGAACTTCCTCTCTTTGAGCAGCAGTCTAGCGATTCCTTTGTTAAGAGGAGTGGACATATTGTTTGCTGCCAGGTCATAGTTTTTACAGGCAGCTGTCATAACGGGCCCAGCCTCTCTCTGCTGGCATTTATAAGCCATGATATTCGCAGATCTGTTTCATAGGTCACAGCTCCAGCCCTTCCCTGTTCCTCAAACAAAAGTGATCTCGGCTGGCCAATAGTCAGGCAGAAAGGAGAGTTCTTTCTCCCCTGAGGCACAGCACAATCCAGTTTGAGTGATTACAATCTACAAAGTCATCCATGTTCCTCGGACAGAAAAACAATCAACTCTGGCCATGAACTGAGACACCCAGGCAATAGGATCCACTCAGAGCAGTTGAGACCCACGGATTTTGTAGAAGCTGCAGTGGAGACATGGGAACCTTTCTTCTCCTCCCACACATGAGCAGCATGAGCTTTTCAGCATCCTTCACACTGGAGTCGATTGGTCTCAGTGAAAATTCCTCTGTGCAGTATACACACTGAGCTCCTACCAATAGTACGTTTTGCTGAGCAAAAAGTGTTGAGTATATAACAAAAATAGCAAAAAGTGTTGAGTATATAATGGAGGCATAGGAACCCCAAACTCCGGATTATTCCTCACAGAATCATTCAACTTCTGTGGTTTTATGCTGTCAAGATCTGGAAAGAGGATGTGTGCACTTTCTGACAGAATTTGGGAAATGCATGTGTTTCAGTAAGGTGGCCAGGGATTTCTGAAGAGGAGGTGTCCCGAGTTCCTTGGCAGGGGTGAAAGAAGCAGGTCTGAGTCACCGGTGGTGCCAGCTGAGCTTATGTGTTTTCATTTGGGATGGTGGTTGCATTTTCTGCTTTTCCATGCTTATGCTGCAGTGAGCATGGTCTTTGCACTCCATTTCAGGATCTAGTTGTGCAAAGGAAGATGACTTGTGGCTGCATTCAGTGCCTGGTGCGGAGCCTACTTTCTGAGAACATGCTTGCCTTAGGCTTGCAGCATGAGTCTTCAGATATGTTTAGCATTAAGATGTGGTTAACTCAGTTTCTAGCCCAGCTGAACTTTTACAGTTAAGGAAAACATTGTGCAGTGAAATCAGACTTTTGTGTTTATTTATTTTTAGCTTCTATGGAAATTACAATGATGCAGTCATGCTCTGAGCATATGTGTGCTCTTGTCTGTCTGTCTGTCCCCTCTTTGCAAATAATTTCTGGCCATTTTCAGCCCAGTTTCACTTAAAGCTAGTGGTTTCAAACATACTGGGTCCCTACATATTTCATAAAAACAGACAGTGGAATATAGCAGAGGGAAAGCCTACAGCCTTATATGGAAGAAAATGTACACCATCAACGCAAGCCATGTTAGGCATAAAAGAATCTACACAGGAGAGCAATACTGTATGTCCCAACCTCATGAAGTTTTTAATCAGAGGTGGCACCACCAGAGGATCCTACCATCAGATGAAAATTACTTGGAAACCAGGTTTCATTTGCTGCATGGCATATGGAAATACTTGATTGCTTAGGAGAGTAAAAAATAAATACTAATTTTGTCTGCCGCTCTTGCCTGCTCTCTTGCTTTGCTTCCTTTGCTGCAGGCCTGTAATATAGAACCAGATCCTGTGTGACCAGGAAGTGAGGGTTGATAACTATGGATAGAGGGCTTAATTTCAAGAGAATGTTCCTGAAACTTACCCTTTGAATCTGAGCAAGGAACATTTTACTTCTCCTGGTCTCATACATCTTTTCCATAACCCCATATTGGTTAGGTCTCAGCAGGTCACTGCATGTTCGGTATGTCCATCACTGAAAATATAAAATACACTATCCCCATAGGTGAATTAAAAGGCTTTATTGGAGAAAAAAAAAAAAAACAACAATAAAACTGTGATAGCTTTAAAATTCTGGTGGGCTTCTAGTTACTTCCAACAATCCACACATCTCCTATCTTGTGGCGAGGGCCTTACCTTCCCAAAGCTGAATGATTCATACTACTAATTTTCTGAAGCAGGACATAGTAAAGTACTAACAGAAATATAATATAAATTTCAGTTGCCAAAAGAAATAAACTAAGTGGTTTTATGTTCATTCCTGGTGGCTTTTACTGTCTCTCTTTGTCTCAGCCACAGTATGTCAAACCCTTAAGTATGCAAGTAACTCTACACATATAAATAGCCACCAGATCTTCTCAAGTGCTTGGAGGTCTGTGGCTTCGCAGAACAACTACATATGAGTATGCAGAGACTCATGTAATAATTACTACTCATATTGTAGTTTTACATATATAGTACAACATACTAGTGCTATACCTAGTGGTGGTGGTGATGAAGTTGTAGGACATAGTCCAAGGGTGATTAAAAGAGACTTCAGGGCCTTGGGGTGGTTAGTGAGGGAATCTGAGGCACAGGTTATCTGTTCTTCCCTCCTTCCGGTTGTGGGCAGTGATGTAAGGAACAGGCGGACCCAATCCATCAACACATGGCTCCGTGGCTGGTGTCACCGACACAACTTTGGGTTTTTTGACAATGGGATGGCCTACACAGCACCGGGATTGCTGGCGGCAAACGGGAGCCACCTTTCTCAAAGGGGAAAGAGGGTCTTTGCTCAGGGGCTGTCAGGGCTCATTGACAGGGCTTTAAACTAGAGGCGAAGGGGGAGGGGGAACATATTAGGCTTGCCCATGACAAGCTGAGGGATGATACAAAATGGTTAGGAGGACAGGCTGCTAGTATAAGCCCTCAACCTGTTGCCCTGAGGTGTGCTGGGGACACTGCAGTGCCCCCAGTCAAAGTCTTGCGGAGACGAGCTGGGGGCTCCTAAGGTAGTAGGAGCCAACAAGGAAACTCCCATGAAACACCTCAAGGGAATCAATGGGTGCTCTGACAAGAAGGAGACACAGCCCGCAGCCCAGATGAAATGCCTCTGCACTAACAGATGCAGCATGGGAAACAAACAGGAGTAGTTGGAAACTACCATGCTGCTAGAAAGCCGTGACCTAGTTGCCATTACTGAAACTTGCTGGGATAAATCCCATGACTGGAATGTGGCTGTCGATGGCTACAGGCTGTTCAGAAGGGACAGGCGAGGAAGGAGGGGTGGAGGCGTCGCTCTCTACATCAAGAGATTGATCCAGCGTGAAGAGCTGTCCCTGGAGAATAACCACAAGGAGGTCAAAAGCTTATGGGTAAGAACCAGAGACAGAGGCAACAAAGGGAACCTTGTGGTTGGTGTCTACCAGCAAAAAGCTGGACATGAGCCAACAATGTGCGCCTGCAGCCCAGAAAGCCAACTGTATCCTGGGCTGCATCAAAAGCAGCGTGGCCAGCAGGGCGAGGGAGGGGATTCTGCCCCTCTGCTCTGCTCTGGTGAGACCCCACCTGGAGTGCTGCGTCCAGCTCTGGAGCCCCCAACACAGGAAGGACATGGACCTGTTGGAGCAGATCCAGAGGAGGGCCACGAAGATGATCAGGGGGCTGAAGCACCTCTCCTGTGAAGACAGACTGAGAGAGTTGGGGTTGTTCAGCCTAGAGAAGAGAAGGCTGCGGAGAGATCTTATTGCAGCCTTCCAGTTCTTAAAGGGGGACTATAGGAAAGATGGGGACGACCTCTTTAGCAAGGCCTGTTGTGACAGTACAAGGGGTAACGGTTTTAAACTAAAGGAGGGTAGGTTTAGACTGGATATAAGGAAGAAATTTTTTACAATGAGGGTGGTGAGACACTGGCACAGGTTGCCCAGAGAAATGGTAGATGCCCCATCCCAGGAAACATTCAAGGTCGGGTTGGACGGGGCTCTGAGCAACCTGCTCTAGTTGAAGCTGTCCCTGCTCACTGCAGGGGGGTTGGACTAGATGGCCTCTAAAGGTCCCTTCCAACACCCAACCCATTCTATGATTATTTTCAGCATTTTTTCGTGTTAGTAGACAAATGCACTGTCCTCCCTATACTGGTGAAGTAAACAGTGAACATTCCTTGGAACTGGAAGTTGAGCATCCAAACTATTAAACTGGAGAAGGATCCCTGGCAAGGGATCCTGTCAGAAGGATCTTCTGACACTTGACCTAGGGCGTGCAACCCCTCCCGACACAGTTCCTAGCTGCTGTGTGGTATCCAGTCAGGGACCATTCGCAATAAGCAGTTTGGAAGCAGCCTCCCTGTTTTGGGAGATAAGAGAGTTTAACAAAATGGGCAGTCACAGTGCACCTCAGTGAGACAACGAGCACATTTAATTTACTAGCGCAGGCATAGCCTCATTGTCTTCCAATTGCTATCATGGATACAGCTAATGTGATTTTGTGAGGTTTACAGTATAGAAAGAATCTCCTTTAAAGTCCGACTAATTATTTGCTACTCTTGCTTATCCATTTTGTTCTTTTAAAGGTGGTTTTAGCATCAGTTCCTCCTTCACCTTTGAGGCCCAGCCATCAGGATTTCCCATTTCCACAGCTCACCCTTAAACTAAGGTAGACTCCTTATGCTCCCCTAAGTAGCAGTGATGTCAGCAAGTATTGCAGAAGGGATGCAGAGCCAGAAAGAAAGGCCTGAAGTCATCTTTGACAGATTTAAAAGCCTGTCATCTCAGAGCAAGAACAAGCCTGTGTAAGAGGGGATTAGCTCAGAATGCATTTTGCATTAAAATTCAGACACTGTCATAGGAGAAAGATGCTTTTCTTCCTTCTTTTTTTTTTTCCCCAAAAGGAAAACATTCCAGTGCATATTTTGATCACTGTTTATTCTTCTTCTGATAAAAGTCTATGTACTTAGTTTTTCTTAGTCATAGATGCATATTAGTCAACAGTTTTAAACATATGAAAACCTGCTGTTTAGTCCTCAATTACTTTCCATTCCCTTTCCTTATTGATACATTTTTTACATTGTCAAAGCATCTAGCAGCCCAGTCCTGACTGAGGACTAGGCTCCTCATTTTGCTCACACAAATAACTTATGTTTGATGAGTTTATCTTTCTTTCAAATTGCTTGTTCAACTATGATTATTCAAATTATGTAATACTGGGAATATATACTTATAATTACTATGGCCAGATGGTCTTGAATCAGTTCACTGTGTTTTGTTTTGTTTTGTTTTAATAAATTACATGCTTTAATTAACAGAAATCTCAGCCAGGCATTTACCTATCAATTTTCTATAGGCTTCCTTTGCCCTTTTAATTGTAACAGCAGCCATTTAACATTTGAGTGTGCAAAATATCTATAATAACACAACCTTTTGTTGATAATTTTGAAGCCACCTGCAAATCAAATGCTTACAGACAAATAAATATCCTCTCGCTGCACTTGTCTGATCATGAAAAGAGCTGAAGTCGTCAGCATTCCTTGCTGTGCTGTAAAGTATTATTCCTGTTTTACAGAGGAGGGCAGTAAGAAACACAGTTTAATCCCTATTTTTTGAAAGCTATTATCAGGCAACTTGTGCCCTCTGTGTGTGTCTAAAATTGTGGGACCAGAGACACTTCAGTTCCCAAAAGGTATCCTGGCTGCATTGTAACTGCTTATGGGGATAAGGTTCTGATGTACATTTTTTTTCCCATTCCTGCATCCTGGTTTCCACTGGAAGGAAATTCACGTGTATGGGAAAAGAAGGATCTACAGCGTGCTCCAACTGGTCTCTGTCTGGATGGGCACAGGATCACAACAGGAGTGAGGACAGGGAAGGGGAAGGACAGAGGAGGGACACACTGTGAAACCCAAAGTACCCCACATGTTGCCTGTTACCAACGATAGTAAAGTAGGGTGAAAAACTCCCATTAGCATTGGGGGCCAGATAAAGGAACTTCCTGGCAAATATGGGACTAGGGCACATTTTTTTGATTCAGGGTTTTGATCTTATTCCAGAATGATTCTTTCCCTCATTTCTGTTTGTTTGCCGCTACAGAACCACTCTGGATACTATGATATTACATATTAATAATACTCTATGCAATTTAAATTCTCCTTTTCAGAGAACTTGTGAAAGTGAACCTGAGAAACCAACAAATTTCCTTCCTGTGGTCAGTTCATCTATAATGTCTCTCTACAGCCACATTTTTCCTGTCCCTGATACTCACCTATAGATCACAGTTTTTTTCTGTTTGCATTTCTGTTATTACTCTTCATCCATGAGAAGTATTTCAGTTTCCCTGCAGCAGACTGGAATTTTTTCTGGGATGTTTCAAGAGGAGCTAATTTACATCAGGAAATTGCTTCAGGGTGATCCATCTGGGACAGTCAAAAACTTTGCATAGTCTGTATGTGCTATGTAGACCTATTTTGTAATTTCTTTTGTACTTCACACATCACCCCTGGCTCACAAGCATCTCCCCACCATGACCAGTCTTCACCCTTTTCATAGTAACTGGACAATAAATATGTGGTTGCCAATCGTGGCATCCCAAGAAAACTGGGAGGGAAGAGTCCATCCAAGCTTAATCAACAGCTGGAGACTAAAAGGGGCTCCCATGGGTCAAGGCTGGCTTCCAGCTCTGAGGGGAAAATTGCTAAGGCACAAAAGCAGGTCCCTTCTTTGCCTGGAGATATTGTAGAGGGACTTCTCAGAATGTCCTTTCTTCCTCCACAAGGTTAAATTTTTCTCTAAGTAGAAAACCTGTTTATTTTCTGCCATGTCCCAAGTTGAAAATGCGAAATGCTTCATTTACCACAGAGCCACTCAGCATCAAGTCGATGGGTGCCATGCAAGAACTTGGAACAGGATTGAATAAAAGCAGTTTCAGGGGGGAATTTACTGACACATCCTGCTTTCCTGACTGACACTATTCAGATTCAGAGCTACATATGTGCCTGGTCTCGAGACAGGCAAAACCACTGCATTTCTGCAAAGGTCCACTTTGCTCTCCCCATCCAGCCATGATCTCAGCCAGAGAGGGAAAAAATGAGATTGCTTCAAAGTAGGGAGTAGTGTGGACTTGCACATTTCCAACCAGCCCATGGCATGGCTCTCATTACACAGCAGATGTGGCTTTTCTTCTTTCTCTTTCCTCCCTCTTCCCTACGTCCAGCCTCTTTTTTTATCGGTTGAACTGATTAGGCCAACAAAAAGCTAGCTGACATGTCCTTCAAAGAGGCTACACAACCATAACAAACGTATGCACTGAATCTGCTAATGCCATGGCTCAGTTAGACAGAGATCTCCAAGCTTTCTGCCCCCAACATCTTTCTCCAAGGAAGGCTTTCTCCAGGAATATCAATAAGCTTGACATGTCACACTGTCCTTCAAGTACTTCATTACATTCCTCAAAACTATCCTTTTTGAGAAGAGCTGACAACAGTGTTTAGACGGTCATGCAGGTCTGTCATGATGCCTGAGTTGTTGTCCTGTCTGGATTAGCTGTTGTCTCCAGTTTTAAACTTAACTGTTCAGTCTTGAGGGGTAGGGACCTTCTGTCTTGTGTCTGTACAGCACATCAGTGTCCTGTGTCCATCGCTTCAGGTTTCTAAAAATGCATGCAATCTGATTAATCCTAATTGCTATTCTCCATTTCTAATGTTTAATCATATTTTTTTTTTGTAATCCTACTCCCCCTGCCTAAATGAGTATGAAATTATACTCAGAGCAGCAAAATCTGCAGGGATGGGGAATGAAAACTATTTCCTTGACTTCTCATTAATTTTGGGGACTATAGTGTGTCTCCTTCTCAAGGGCTCCTACACAGCACTTTTGTGCCCTAGGCCTATGAAAGTGTCATAGCCACACTGTAACAGGCCACTCAAACCTGCCACCCCTAAAGATTTCTACCGCTTCACCCTCAAATGAGCAGCCTCTGCCTGTAGCACATACAGGTAGTAAAAGTTCCCAGCCAGATCTGCCTTTCCTATGTCTCTCCCCAAGGACAAAACAGCCAGCCTGAGATCGTACTGAGAGCATAGCCTTGCTCCTGTGCTGGTACTTCCTGAGGCAGATATGAATCTGCTAGATGAAGTCAGTGGTTAGAACCACAGTGTTAAAAAAAGATCCTGTGTTGCTGAGTATTTGGTGGTTGCTCTGTGGTAGAGAGAGAGCTGTGTGAAGCTGTGCAGTTCAGGATGTGTTTTAGTAACAGTGAAAGTATATACCCAAACTGAATGTACGTTAGAAAAATATACAAACTTGTGTGATAGTAATGTAACGTTGCAAAAGAAACTTGAAAAGATACTAATGCCTCTACATCATCAGAGAGATAAAAATGGGGCATAATGGAGTATGGAAGGACAGGCCATATGTGCAGGGTTACTGGTTTGACGGAGTACTGAGAAATTGCTCCCTGTAAACTGTCTTTTCAGCACCTGTTTGTTCTGTTGTTGCGTGAATGCACTCCCAAAGTGCTGGACAGACACCACAACTTGCCATCACTCATAAAAAATTGCTGTTCAGGCCATCAGGACGCACTGCCCCAGCAGAGCACATCCTTGCCCACCCTCTTCCAGAGTGACACATTGTTCCCTGGAGGAGATGGACAGCCAGGAGGGAAGTTTGTGTTTGTGGTGGCTGCGGAAGGGGCTAGGGTTAACCATGTTCCATGAGGGTCTGCCTGAAAACTGTTCCCACCCCAGTGACTGAAGAGCCCTTTGAGGGCAGCAGGTTCCTGTCCCCAGTCACCTTAAGGTAATGTGGGGGAATTTATGACAAAGCAAAGGGGCCTCAGAGGAGCCGGTGCCTGGAAACACGCAGCTCGACTGGAATCCCCCACTCATTTTGCCTCACTCTATGAATCTGTAAGATTTGTTCTTTTTAAAGCCACCTTTCATACTGTACACAAAAAATGATCCTATGTGACACCTCCCATTTCAGTTTCAGGGTTCTCTCAGGCCCATGTTTCATACCTACGACATCACGCAATCATTATTTTACTACCTTGCTGGTGGCTCAGTGTCCCTCTTTACCTGCTCCCTACTTAAAAAGTACTGTAATGACGCCCACCTCCCATCCTCCACAGAGACAAACACACACCATCACACCCCAATTTTTCTGCTAGGATCTCAATTCTCTTCCTGTACCAAAAGCTCTCTGTCCGTCCCATTTTCCCTATCTACCATTTTCCCTTTTCCCTGTCTACCCTCCTATCCAGTGCAAGGATTTTGCCTTCCTCTCATTTTTCCTACTCATAGCTCAGCTGACCCTAATTTCCTAACGCTAAGGACTTTATGCTCTTTCTCTCTATGGTAAGGACTTCATGCTCTTTTTTTCAGTTCAGGCTCCCCTCACCTCCTTCCCTCCCTGCCTCCAGGGCAGGGTTCTTATGCATTCCCCCACTATTGTTAAGGGGGTGTGTGTGTTTCTGTCCCTGAGAGGAATTAGGCAGTGTGGGTGTGCCCCAGCTGTATTGAAAGGACAGAGAGGATGGAATGGCACTATTATCTTGGAAGGTGTTAGTGTGTGTCCTTAATGGATTTTTGGTTCGGTATACACCTAGAAAAGTGCCTGAGGCTGTAGTTTCGATAGATGTAGGGAAAAGGCTCTGCACCTTCATGTTTTTTCCCTTCTTCATTATTAAATATTTACCAAAATCAAGAGAATTCTGCACACTCATGCCAAGAATACTCCCTGAAACTCGAGAAATAAATGGAAACTGTGTTCAGAAGTTACTGCTTTAGAGAAGACAGAGGGATGCCATGAGGCTGATTGTAGGGCTCACAAACTCAGCCCATAACTTGCATAAAACAGAGGAGAAAACACAGAGTCTAGCAAATATGATAATGTGATTCATTCAAAGATGTTTTCACACTGAAAAACATCTCTTTCGGCCTCCTAAACCAAAACAAGGCGATAGCCCCCATACATACTGAGGAAAGCATGATATGCCAAAACATGTCTACCCACTTTTTTTTATAAAATACTTATCACTTTCTTCTTAATTTGCGTTTAAAACTAGCTGAAAATTGTCTTAATCTCCGCACTCCCAGTCTCATTAAACTGTCTATTTCTCTTGCTCTTTTTCCTCCAGTTTATCTATTTTTGGCTCCTTCTCTGTCATGCCTGGTTTATATTTATTTGTGTTTGTTCTTGTTTTTCAAATATGGGACCTGCTTCTATTGTCTTTACTCAGACGATTCTTTATTGAAAGCAAATGGCAGTCTTACTGGGGAAAAGGCAATGGAAACAATCCATGGTTTTCATATTAGGATCTTGCTTCTCTGGCAAAATGCATGCTGGTAGAGATATTCACCAATATAAAAGTGGCCTCAGATTTGATTGCAGATGACCGGTTAAATACTATGTTTCCATTTACAATCTATATAAGGAATTTATTGTTCATAAAGTTTTATATTTTTAACCTATTTTAAAAAAGGTTTCCACTCAGAAGGGGGAGCATAATTTAGGAATCTAATTCTTGTGCTATGAATTATTTAAGACTGAAGGAAAACTAACTGGTTTGCTGGCAAGGTACATATGTAAAAACATTGACCCATGCCTTTGACTTCTTGTCAAATCATTTGAGTGATGCAATTTGTTCAAAACCCTTTGTATTCTCTGTTGCTTCCAGAGATGGCCAGGTGTTTCTGGGTACATACATTTTATTAATCTTGAAAGGGGATTTTAAGCTCCTTTTTTAGCAGAGTGAAGATGGATGATTTATCTCTAAGGCAGTCAAGGCTCATAATTGCATATCTTCAGTCAATGGGAATATTGCTTTTGACTTCAGTAACTACAGAACAAAGTCACAGGCAGGAAGACAGATTTATTTTTTTTTGTCTAACCCTCCCTGGAGGAGATAACTGAGAATTTTTCTTAGATTGAGACTACAGTTTTCTCTCTGAGCCTTGTAATTTCCTTACAAATTACCATTACCTTTATTTTTCCTGCATAAATTATCTCCCTAGTGCAGAGTCTGAGCCATACTGAACAAGTAGGTAGTCACCTCGCCACAGCTTGTTTTACCCTGTGCTGGAGCAGCCAATGCTGTATTATGTTGGATACAGAGAATTTCATAACAATAGACCACAGGGATTTCCTGAGAAAGTAGGAAATATTTCTCACATTTCTTTCAGCTTCTTCAGTGCTTCATCCTCGTAATCACATCACTACCCCACTAACCAGCCTCAACAACATAAAGAAAACTCAATTTGTTAGCTCTATAGTTTTAAATAATCCCGAAGAGAAAAATGTTGGGGAAGGACTACATGTTATTGATTTTTTTGTAAAAAAAATCATTTTGTAAAAAAAAAATTGTGCTCATTATAACCCATGGTTTGAATTTTTTTCTCTTCTCTTCTCTTCTCTTCTCTTCTCTTCTCTTCTCTTCTCTTCTCTTCTCTTCTCTTCTCTTCTCTTCTCTTCTCTTCTCCTTTATTTTCCTTTCTTTTATTTTCTTGAAATTGTGAGAAATACTGGAAAGTTCAGACCGTCTGATGTGAACAAGTCATAGGCTGGGGACGCATGCTTATTGCCCTGCTTTACTAGAATTACCATATCACGAAGGAAACCTCCCTCATGCCAGAGCATTCCTGGGGAAATCTTTCCTTGATCTTATTAAGCTAGTTGATCTTTTTGAACTTACAGGTGTTTTTAAAAATATATAAAAAGGAGAGGGCTATTTTACAAGTCTGTAAATTGAGTAGAAAGGTAACTAAGTGTCCAAGCATCTTAAAAACATATTTTATCTTAAATGCAAATGTAGGGATACCTCTGACTACTGCCATGGGACAACTGGTGGATCCCATTCTCTGTTACCAGTATTCTCCTGCAGCCCCTCTTAATTTCTGTTGCTGAACACAGAGACCTCAGCATCTGGGCCATTTTCAGAGAATCATAGAATGGTT
>VZTV01054198.1:0-12033 GCA_013400875.1 Anhinga rufa
GGGGGGGGAATACAACAACAACAACACCCTAGTCCAGCACAATTATATGCAGATTTGTTCATAAATCTGGGCTGGAGCAGATGTGCTGCACATGTTGAAAATCCAGAGCATGTTGCTGGAACTTAAAACATAAACATGAACCTGTTTCCAAAGAGGAAAATCTGCTCACAGCGAGGAGCTGACCCTGTGCTTTAAACAAAGATCAAGTCCGTTCTGCCTATTGTGCTTTTGCCATGTGTTTACTTTCCTTGCTTGATGCCTAGGGTAGCTTAAGGAATAGCCAGAAGAAAAGAAGCAATTTACCTAGGTCAGAAAAGAGCCAGTGGCACTCTGGGTGTAAGGAAACAAGAGGTAGGATGTGACCCAACTCATCCAGCTATCAAGGGTCCTATTAGACTGGGTCACCAGTATCATGCCAGATCTCTCATCTATATTTTTAGATGCTTGAAGTCTTTTGCCCTGTAGATAAATCTTGTAGAAAAACATGACTGCACTTCACAGTGGGTATTACTGTAAGGAATAGTCTGCTTTAAACACAAACCTGCACTCTGTAGGAAGTTGGAAGTGAAGTTCCTATAGCCATCTGTGTGATTAAATTCCTTTGGAGGGTAGCAGGGCATGCTCTTGAAGGCTCTGCACCCTCACTGAGTGCCACCATACTTCCTCTTCTTAATAGTGACAAGCTGAAATGCTGGCAGCCCCTCCTATCTGAGGCTGTGAGCTTCCAGATTTCAGCATGATCTGATGCATCTCTGATACGTGTGGTAGGATGCAATGCATTTTTCTCTTTTCTTGGCTTTTTATTTTGTCAGAAAGAGGTGTGGGTTGCTTAAGGGACACCGAGAATGCAACGTGCTTTCTTCCCAACCCTTGAAAAAGATTAGCCCTCCAAGTAAGGGGCAAAGATGACTTTCTGATTAATGTGAGGCTGCTTACATCCCATCTGCTCCCATTGGGTGTTTAGAAGAAGAAAGGAGTTAATTCTCCATCACCAGGCATCATGATGCCATGACCTACATGAATACAGAGGTTCCATCTCTCTTTCTTCTTCTGGAGGAAAGGTGGTGGCTGATATGGTCATCTGTGTGCATGTGCCTGTGTTCTTTGAATTCTCCATGGAAGATGTTGGATTAAGGCATGGTGTTGAAATCCATGCTCTTCCATTTATCCCACTGCCTACAGGCTGGGCTACTGGTGATGTTAAGGATTTTGGTCNTAGGACTCATGTACACATTTGTGCCACTGCTTGTATTGGCAGTCAACTGCAATACCCTGCTTGTGGGAAGAGGATATTTGTCCCAAGGTTTCAGAGCTTGAGAAACCTGCACCTCTCTGGTAAACTGCTCATGTTTTATTTTTCTTTAAATCAAAGAGCCATGAAGGAGAATGACTGTTAAAAATAGTCAGAATGACATAGATGTGGGTTATGTCAGAAAGGGAATGAGAAGTTTATGCTGAGAACAGTCACCAAAAAAAGTATCTCTCTTGTTGAAGGTAAGAGAGATGTGTATCTGGATCGGCCCCTTACTGCTACCTTTCCTGCCCAGCATCTGTCTTTGCCACCTGTACAGCCAAGGATTGGGCTGCCCCGCCAGAGGTGTTACAAACATTAGACCAGCCAAGGCAGTGAGGTACCTCCATGCTTTGTTGAACAGGGTTGAACAGGTATCATGATGACTAATTGAAAATGGGTTTTCATTTGAGAAACTCTCACACGTACAAACTCCATTAGCTAATCAGGTTTCCAAGGGGTTTTGAAGCCCAAAGGCTCCTACCACTGACAGTACACAGCCCAGGCACCGCATCACACAGACGAAACTAAAAGGGCTGTCAGTGCTGACATGTTCACCTTAAACTGGAAAACTTTAAATGTTCCCAGTGGCCCAACTATTTGTCCTTCCACCTGACTACCATTCAATCCATTGCCTGCAAATATGGTAAGAGGAAGAAAAGATGCATTATTATTAATAAATGAATGGAGCTATTTGCTATTTATTATTTAAGCCCTCAATACTGGCAGGCTTTAGTGATACATGAAATACAGGCAAGTAATTTATTTATTAGGGAAAATAATGATTTTTCCCCCCATTCTGGAGCCCTCTCTGACCCAAAACAGCAGGGGGTTTATCAAATACAAATACGATGACTTGTAATTTTAGAGTCTTTCAGAGCACTGTAACTGACAACCTTTTTAACATAAGTACATTGAACAAATAATTTATAGAAGTATTCTGGGAATATTTTAGGGTGTTTTATTACTACTTCTGAAAGCTATGGCATGTTATTGATTTTTGTGTATTAATATAACCTAAAAGTGAGGGCACATGCTTACCTCCTAATCCAAATCAGCTTTGATGGCAACCAATATATTTCACTGAAAGGAGCCTTGAACTAACGGCAAAGGTTAACAATTACACATCATAGCCAAAAGTTTAAGATAATGAATTTTGCTTATTACACACTGTCCAGCTCCAGCCACAGGAAGTTCCCCACTACTCCCTCCTCAATGTCTCATCCAAATTTCTCTACTAGCTACTTGTCAGAATTTTGAAGCCTTATTCTTGCATTTGTGTCATGCAATTTACATTGTATTCATGAAGGCTTCCACTGAGGAAGTGTAATCATCATTACTGTTTTCTGTATGCCATAAAAATAGTGTATTTCTCTTAAAATGGGATTGCTTGCTTGCTTGCTTTATATTTTTTCATGTATATATGTGTGTGTGTATACACAGACATAGGTATATATAACAATAGCTGTGATATATACATTACTGGATGTGGATATTTCTCTATTTTGTTCTTTGCTGTTCCTGGAGTACTGCTCCTGGGCACTACAGAGATGTTCAGTTCCTCTGACTGCTTCTCTCCATCTGTCTGAAGGGTCCAGAGTGGCTTCAGCGCAGTGTGTCAGGAAGACTGGCACCTCTAGCCCTTGCTTTCCGGTGACCTGGGTGCCTGTCTGTTTAATGCTTCAGTGAAACTGGACCGATTCACCTGGCTGCTGAAAACTGTCCAACGGTACCAATGCCTAATCATTGCCTAATCATTGCCATGGATGGGCGTAGCTCAGCCAGATGACTCATTAGAGGACTCTCCAAACTGCACACTGAATGTGTACTCCTTTTTTTTCTCCTCCTGAGTTTTCCCAGTAATTTCTGCTAGCAATTAGTTTCACCATGGTTAATTCTAGAGGACTTTTTATCTCACAGTTAGTTCTTGGCTTGAAAAAGGAACGATGGATGGTTTTTAAGTGCCTTGACATAGCAACCCTGTGAACTATGGTTCTTCTCTAGCTGTGCTTTCTTAAGAGCATCCAAACAGATAGTTTAATTGCCATTATCTTCCTCCCCTTTCAACAAACAATGGTTCTTTTATCTCACCTTTATGTTTTCCTGATCACTCAGTTGTGCCATCTCTGATGGCTTGGCCATGGGAACTCCTGGTTCTGGCCAGCTTGTCAAGTGGGCAGAAGCTTTTGGGACAGCTCTGCAGGGTTGGGGGCCATTAATGAGGAACAAACAGGCAGCTTCAACAGCAGAGCAAGGGAGAAAAGCAAGGGAAGCTGATAGAAAAAATCCCTCCAGACTTGGACCCTGCTTCAGACTTTCTGGGAACTCCATGGCTGGGGCAATCACAGACTTGTGCTGTACTTCTTCATCTCTGGCCCTTTGTTGCCCTCCTTTGCTGCTGTCAGAACAGATAAAAGAGCATCATGATGCTATTGCTGCTCCTATTCAGATTAAGAGAGAAAGGCATGGGTCACTCACTGGAAAAGACTCTAAAGTCTTGAAGTGCTGTTGTCCTCAAAGCCAGAAAGACTCTTGCTTACCTTTACGCCATGAGTTCTGTTTAAAAAGCCTATGCATGGGGAAGTCTGTAAGGTGGACTGAGAGGTATGCATTAAAATAGCATAAAATATGCTAATATATGGACGGGGGTTTTTTATTTGGGGTAAGGAATTCAATGAAAATAACTCTGGAGGGGGAAAAAAGCATAGAGATCTTGAGGAGCAAGGAATAGGCCATCTGGCTGAACATGCCGCCCGTTAAAATGTACCTTAATCCCCACTTCCTGCTTTTTTGCCATATGCTTTGCTGTGTGAAAAGTCAGGTACAAAGCGGTGCCCTTAAAAGAGAAGTTTCACTCCTGGTCACCTAAAAAGGTGACTCCTAATTAAATCCAAAAGAGGTATTTTATATTCATCATAGTAGATTTACTGACATCTTTATTTTCCAATAAAATGTGCTTGCTCCTCCTGTCCTTGTGGCATGGCTGATGTCACTTCCCACCCAAGAAGTTTCTGGAGGAAGGACTTTTTCTTCCCCTTTTTCACACAATTTAAAATTTGCTTTACTGTTTTTGGTGGTAAAACTCCAGCACTATTTGTGTCCTGGTGTAGTTAATGTCCTCCTTCTCAAAGGAGGAACACCAAGGGCCTTAGATTGAAAGAGAAGTTATACCCTGTCCGCCTGCTTCCTTTGCAGTCAACATTTAATGATTTGTAAACAGTAATAATATACTGGTAAAGGAGAGAAGATGCTTAAATGCAGCGCTACACCATTGCAAGTGTAAATTAGTTCTTGGGCCTGTCGCAGGCAGGGTTTTATCAGTATGGGTTTTGGAACATACTGGGCAGGGCTTGATACTGAGGAGCATTTCTTAAACTTGGCGATTTTCAAGTTTCATAAACTTTTTAAGCTTTCAAAGCAAATCTCCAACCCCTGGCTAATTCACTGGTCTTCCTGCAAGTTGGTCCAGGCTTTTATTGTGGCTTTGGTGCTGGAACACGTTTCTCGTGTTGTCACAGAATTAGAGCAAGACAGGGGCCCTTTGGAAAGGGCTGTCAAACCTTCTAAAAGCTAATGGAAACCCGGGAACTTGAAAATCTGTGAATAAGCTCAACCATTCATACACTGCATCCCTTGCGTAGGATAGTCCAGAACAGTGGTGGGTCAAGTAGGCAATTTGCCCCAGGTCCCTTGTTTAGTGAGATATAGACAGGCCCACTACAGTATCGTATTTCCTAATGTGCAGTAGACTGCGTGAATTTCGGCATTCCTTTCCTCCAGGTGCACATGACGCAGAGAGCTCCTGTTGTTGTTTCGGGTTCTTTATTTTTAGGTTCAGTAGATTTTATTGGGTTATTTTCCTATCCTGTGAACACAGGCACCAGGTAGTCAGTAACAATCGCTCCATTAAAAAGCAAAAATAAAATCTTCAGTGTAAGCTGCACACACTAGAATTAAAAAAAAAGGAAGGGAGAAAGATGAAGGGAAAAACAGATGCCAAACATTGTTTTACATGTCATGGAGGCTGCTGTTCTACAGACTCATGTCTTCGAATGAGCGCAAGTAAAATGTTACAGAAAAGGTGCGTTGTATCACAGTCTTCATCTGTTCTTTGATATCATCACCTCTGAAAATCAAAATGCTTATTTAATAGTTGCATTATCACAGAATCACAGAATGGATGGGGTTGGAAGGGACTTTGAGAGATCATCTTGTCCAACCCCACTGCGTGAGCAGCACACCCAGAGCAGGGGCACAGGACCGCGTCCAGGCGGGGTGTGAATGGCTCCAGGGAAGGAGACTCCACAGCCTCTCTGGGCAGCCTGGGCCGCTGCTCTGACACCTGCACAGCAAAGGAGTTTTTCCTCATATTCAGGTGGAACTTCCTGTGTTCCAGCTTGTGCCTGTTGCCCCTTGTCCTGTCGTCGGGCACCACTGAAAGGAGTCTTAAATTAACTTTTGGCTACCAACCTGAGAACATTTTGGCCCAGACAAGACTCTCCGGAGGTTACAAACAAATCAATAGGAGGGCCAGGAATAGAAGACAGATAGGCCTTACGCAGTCCTTTTAGCTACCAGCTCCTTCAGCAAAAAAACATGTTGTGCCTGAACCCGTAGCCAAGTGAACACTGGGATTTTAGTCCCCGAAAGGATGAATCATAGAGTCATAGAATCGCAGAATGTCCCGAGTTGGAAGGGACCCACAAGGATCACCAAGACCAACTCCTGTCCCTGCACAGGGCAACCCCAAATTCACACCATGTCTCTGAGGGCGTTGTCCAAGTGCTTCTTGAATATCGCCAGGCTGGGTGCCGTGCCTGCCTCCCTGGGGAGCCTGTTCCAGCGCTCCACCACCCTCTGGGGGAAGAGCCTTCTCCTAATACCCAACCTACCCCTCCTCTGGCACATCTTCCTGACATTCCCTCGGGTCCTGTCGTTGGTCACCAGAGAGAAGAGATCAGCGCCTGCCCCTCCTCCTCCTCCCCTTGTGAGGAAGCTGCAGACCGTGATGAGCTCTGCCCTCAGCCTTCTCTTCTCCAGGCTGAACAAACCAAGTGACTTTAGCCGGTCCTCATACGATTACCCCTCTAAACCCTTCCCCAACTTTGTGGCCCTTCTCTGGACACTCTCTAGTAGCTTTATATCCTTAATGTACTGTGGTGCCCAACATTGCACCCAGCGCTCGAGGTGAGGCCACACCTTAAGCTCTGATTCCTTCTCTCCCATTGCCTGGAAGTGCTCGACTGGTGTTCAGTGCCTCCCCAAGCTAGACCCTCCCTCAATGCTGCTACTTCCACTGTCTCCACAAAAAGCAAAAAACCCAAACCCCCATGTCTTCTGCTCCTAAGCATGCAGCCCCAAGCACCAGTCACAACTGCTTTGTGTTCCCTGCTTGCTTCTGCCATTGAAGCTTTATTTAGGCTTGATAGTGAGTGAAACAGTCAGGTGTAAGATTTTAGGTCTCTGCTCAGACGAATCGTGCACAGTACATGCCGAGCAGCCTGAGTGTTTACAACAGCCTGTGACAGAACATGTTACTCGTTTCGACTTGAGGCACTGCCATAGAAATATGGCACATTGCACAGAAATTGCTTTTGCAGGAAGCTGAAAGTCGTGTTATTAGGGTTCACTATTGGATTAACCCACTGACACGCAATCCAACCTGATACCAGCAGCAAGGATTTATTACTGGCCATGACTTTCAGTCATACCAGAGCTCATGATGAAATCGTGGGGGGCGTGTGATTTTGTGCATGTGTGTCTGTGTGTGTGTGCGCAATTGCTGTGAGGGACAGAGAGAGTGGCCGAGCTGTATGGGAGCTGGGAGTGAGTTCCCATGGTACGGCACCGCATCCAGAGCCCTTTGCAGCATGTCCTGTCCTGTGCTTGGGGTTAAAATCTCCTGCTGTGGTGCTTAGCCTGAAAACTATTTGTGTCACCAGGAGGCACTTGGGAATGAAGGAAGGGTGCAATTTGTGTCTCAGTTACACAGATGGAGCCGTTGAGGTTACAGAGTAACTGGGGGTTGTGGTAGGTCCCAAACTCTCTGCGGTTTAGTTCACCAGCCCTATGAACACTCAGATTACATCCTCTCTGCTGATGCTGCCACCCAGAGTGCCAATTTGTTTCAAAGCTGTTAGTGTTTTGGGGGAGAAATGAACATCTGTCCAGGGGGAATTGGATCGAGATATCACCCGTTCAGTTTGCATATAGTCCGGCAAACTGCTGACAGATGGCACCGATCTTAAGCCACAGTTAGCTGACTGTTACCAATTTCTTACCTGCAACCACATCACCCAAAAGCTCCATCATTTACTGCCAGCTAGGATCAGCTGTAATATACCTCTTTTAGCCATGCAAATAGTTTAGAAAAAAGCAAAGTATTTCTGCTTTTCCTTGCGGCTGTTTGACCGATGTCCTGTCCCCCCTTCACTCCAATGCCATGAAATACAAATAGTCATTTTGTCAAGAAATATCAGTTTTTCTCAATTACCAGCCTGTGGGTAACCAGGTCACCATTGTACCTGGCAATGACGAGCAAGTTTTAATGTAAAAAAAAAAAGCCAACTAATGAGGTAATTAACCAGTTATTATATGATAATGACTATGCACTTGCATGCTTGATGGCTTCAATGTAATTAAAAACTTTTAATATGTGTCTCTGTTTGTGACCTGTAAAACAATTAAGAGGTTCTGAGGGTTCAGGCTTTTCTTTCTTCCTTCCTTCTTTTTTTATACATACAGTTTTTCTGGTTTTGAGCCCTCTGATCTGAAAGTAGTAAAATTACATATGAGACTTAAAAATAGATTTGACTCTGTGCAAATTCTTTGGAGGAGATAGAGGACTGCAGACTACACACCAGTGACCATCACAACCTGAGCTTCCCTCAACAGGGCAAAGAGTATTTGTTTTGGATTAAATCACAGAGAGTTAAGAGACACTGTAATTTTAATCTTTGATTTAGCAAAAGATTTAGGCTGCTGCCAGAACAGTACTTCAATACTTCAGTTTAAATCTGAGCATGAATGTTCTTGAAGTGGAACTGCTCATGGGTTCAAGTTGAGCATGTGCTTAAAGTACTGCTGTATCATCTGGGAGCATCTAAAAGGCTGCCCTTTTTTAACCTTTAAATCCACAAAAGGAATAGTCTTCATTTGAGTAACATGTACCTTGTTGAGATTCTATCCTGAGTGCCTCTCTCTAACAGTGCTGGGGGATCAATAACTTCCTATTTCTTCAGAATATCTTTTTCCTGTATTCAAGACTGCGCTTGTTGCTACAAGAGTCTTTTTCCTCTTCCTTTAAATGTCCCTCCCCAGTTGTTAATTTATTATTATTTTAAATCAGTACACACATAAACATTGCTATTTTAATTAGGGAGAAGCAAACAGAAGTCACAGGCTATAAGGCACTCCAAGTATGCTTGCTACTCTCACATTTTAATTATTTATTGGAGTAAATAAAATCAAATATTTTCATAGCGATTCAGAACAGGATTTGAAGTAATTACTCTGTCAAATTCATCAAAAATTCTCTCATCAAAATAAAAACCTTGATGTCATTGAATAATTTATAATACAAATACAGAGAAATTGTAAAGTATTATAAATAGAAAACTGCAGGGTAAGTGAACATGAATTAGTTAAGGGTTATGTTTCTGAAAGAGCCTGTCATAAGCTGTATAAATTTTTAATAAGCATTTTTGAGGCCTAATTTTCAGTGTACAGTATATACCAACAACTACAGGAAACAACCCGAAAATGGTGATTTAGAAACACAGCTGTTTATGATAGAGGCCAGATTGTGACTCCTCTTCCTGGGCCTTTCTCTCATACAATTTGAACTAATGATGTTTGCCACTGAATGCCTATGGCTTAACATGAATCATCTGCCTAAATAGCAAATACATTAAGTAAAGCTAATCTCTATTATTATCTATGAATACCAAATGCCGGGACAATATCTAGCCTATTAAAACCCCAACTGTTCCATGAGACATCCATACGCCAATGACTTAACACCAGCTTGCCTGTGCTCAGTTTTTGATAGGGTTTCTGGTGTGACTGAGAATCTTTGCTCCTTGTGCAGGAGCTGGAAGGGGCTGTTGCTCTTCCCTGGCACCTGGGGCCTGATCCTGCAGGCTGCAATCTCCCCACCATGTGCAAAATGATCTGGAAGCACTCGTACCTTGCAGGTTGATGGTAACTTTTGCATTTGATCTTTTAATGCCAAAGGTGATGTTCCATGTTACTCATAACCAAGGATGCGACAGAGGCAAAACCTCTGGTCTCAATTCCCCTGTTCTTCTTTTTTCTACTTACTGAGTTCTGGATCAAAATTATCTGCTAAAAGGCCTCTCATAAAACAAATTAGCAACAGATCTGGTTCTTCCCACACTAAAGCCATTTTTTTCAGTGGATCTAAGATGGAGATGAATATCAACAGCCGTTTTAAAAAACTACCAGTGCCAACTCATAGTAGACTCAAAAAATAAATCTTCCTCCTTCCCAGCCAAATGAAACCTGAGATTTATGGTGGGATCTGGATCTAAGGCAGCAAAGGAAACCTGCTGCAGCTCCGCTGATGCCGAGGGAGTTCTGGATGCAGCGGTGTAAGGCTGAGGTAATGCCACTGGAGTCAGTGGATTTTTCTGACTTAATCCCATCATAATGAAGCCTGGAAGTCTTTTTTCACTTCCTTGTTATAAAGGTCATTAGGCGAATTCTACTTATATTCCTAAAAGTAGTTCTAGAAATCAGATTTGGTGCCATTTGTTGTTTATTCTGTTTTAAGAGGGATCATTTAAGGGAAGGTTTTTCCTTGGCTTTCTTGTAGCACATCACCATTTTGGTAGACACGTCAGTTCAGATCATATCTGGCTAAACCTTTGTTTTTTGAGAGCCAGTAAGAACCATGCACTTTTTTGATCGATACACGTTACAGAAATAGACAGAGGTAATGATTTTCAGACGGCTAAGCCAAGGAAGCTTTATCAGATGTAGAATATGCTATCTCATTTCATGCATGCATCTACCTCTGGCAAGGTTCTTTCTGTTTCTGGGACCTAAAGGGCCTCAGCATGGTAGTTCTGCTTGTAAATCTCTGCTACATCAGAAAGGTCAATATACAAGATGCAAAGCAGGAAGTGGGAGCAGGATTGGAACAAGTTAAAAATTGCAATCCTTCTCTGCTAGAAAATGAAAAGCCATGTATGGAACTCATGGAAATGGTTAAGAAGTACTCAGGAAGCTTTGGAAAGCTTTGGCTTACGCAAACTTCAATGTACCCTAAATTTTGCATTGATTCTCTGTACAAGGTGAAAAACACCCAGCTTGAATATAGTACAAGACAAATCTATTGACTGCAGAGTAGACCTAGGAATTTATTGCTGTACTGTTTCTCCTCCCATTCATCAGCCAAGATTTTCTTAACTGACTGCATTAGCACTGCCACCAAGCATTTTGTGGATGTTTTTAGTGACTCAGGGATTTAGTCCTCAGTATAATTACTGCCCAACTCTGTGTTCCCCATTCTGGATGATGTGAGGAACATTTGCCTCATACTCCAAAGTTTACATTGCTTTACATCAGATTGACAGCAAACAAGTTTTTCATGACTATTTAATTAAAGAGAAACCATTTATCATTTTACACTTAAATTTTATCTATAATAAATCTTCCTCTTCTTATAAATCTAGGCTACCAAAGTCTGCATGGAGCACAGAGGTGGAGGCTTCCATGTGTTAGTTATTCGCTGGGTCCTTCCTTTCTCTCTGTTTGATAATTGATAGGCACAATTGTTCCTCCTACTTCTTCACTGTAGTCAATAGGGTGTCATCCTCTGCTGTCATCTCAGGTCACCTTCCTGAACTGCTTAGGTTTAGGAGTCAAGTCTGGTATAGACAAGTTAAAACTTTTGATAGTAGAAAGAGATATTCATTTAATATGTTGGTTGCTAATCATTATCAACCCATTTAAAAATGAGAAAGTAGCTCGTATAGGGAATCACTTAATTTCCCTAAGCACATTTGGGTCTCACTTGCTTTAAAGACGTGCTCTTAGCTTGATTTTTCTCTTTGGGTTTGGGGTCTTTAACATTTCCTCTTCTGTTGCTTGTGGTTTCATTGTAACATTATTCTTACTGCTTTTCCTCTTCCATCTATTTCACTTTCTACTCCACAAGGATATTGTAGTTTTTTTGGACGTCAAATGGAACGACAAAGGGAAAAAATCCCCGCAATTCTTTTTTCAAACCATGAATAGTTTTCCTTTAAAAAAAAAGTTCTGGTTCATCTGCAGCCAAGTTTATTGGAAATGACAGCTCAAAAGTTCAGTGAGTGAGTGAAGTTCCTAGAGATCAGAAGCCCTCTGCTGTTTCTACTGTTTCCAGGCCTCAATACAAGGGCACCTTTTGGAAGTTTCAAGGTCAGCTGTAGGTCTATTATTATGTTGAATGGAAAGGAAATAATTTTGCACTTGTATCCAACTTCTTGTCATCTTTCTCCTTACCCTACTTGGCTTCTTTGTAGTACTTGAAGGCCTCAGCTCCATCTCTTTTGGCCATTGTAAATGGTTTGATTGGTGTTGGCCATGATATCCCTTCTTTCCTCTTTATAAAAAGCAAATGATCATGTTGCATTGAAGAAACCATTATTGCCATCAAACAATCTGCCTAAATTTTCACCTTCTCTGAAAGTTTCAACTCCTCATCAACATTTCAGAAGGAAGTAACTGTGTTGGTT
>VZTV01054253.1:0-14015 GCA_013400875.1 Anhinga rufa
TTTTACAAGGTAAGCACATCTTATGGTGTCACTGGCTTGCTTTTGGATTTACTTGGGGCTGGGAACGCAAACTGATTACAAACTTCTCCTTTGTCTGTTACTGGGACACAAACTCTCCTAGATACAGGCCCCAAGTGAGAGGGGAGTTAGGAGGTATGGTCCTTTACATAACACACACCATTCCTCAGTCTGTTTGCTTGTTTGAAGCAAAACTATTTCAGCATGCTGAAGAATTTTAAATAAAAATTCAGAAATAGGTATAATTGCTAAAAACACAGAACAGTAAGAGGTATTAAATTCCAGGATGTTCCAGAATATGTTTCCATATTTCTAGTGTCCAGAGACAAAAGACAGTTTCCTAGAAGTGGACGCCATCCTGTCCCACATATCAATGCAGAGCTCCAGAATTAAACTAATCGTTGGTTTCAGTAGACTGTATCACACCCAGTTTGCCCTTATCCCTAGGCTATAGCTTTTACAATATTTGCCTGACACCTGCTTCTAACTTAATCATTTAGCATCCAGCATTTTTCCCATGTACCCATATGCACTTTGTTTATTTTTCCAAACTTTTTTCCAAACAGTTTAAATTGCTTTCAGACTTTCAGTCTATACTTTCAGAGCTAGCTAGGATGTTGGGTTTTTCCCGCTGAACTAAGAAACACCAAGCACAATTTTTTCCTCCTTCCTTCCATTTCTCTACTCCAGGCTAGAAATGGAAGTGCACAGTAGGTCTTTCTACAAAGCCCTGCCTGTAAATTTGAGGTTGATAGGCCACCCAGCTCAACTCTTTGCAGTACAGTTTAACAGGTCAAATATTCCTTTCTGATTAATGATTAAAGCCACCAATGAAATAAAGAAAGAGTTTTTGAACCATTTGTTCAGTCTGTGCAAAGAAGCCTAACATTCAACTGGCTTGTGGGCTACATTTATTAGGAGCTCCTCTGCACACCCCAACTGGCAACTGCCCTTCTATCTAAGTGTCACTTTTCTCCAATGAGAATGGGATGTTGCCACTGCTGAGCACAGCTCTCATCCCATAGAGGTTGTATGTTCTCACAGGACTAGTGAAACTCCCTTACTTTTCCACGTGCTACAGATGAGGTGCCAGAGTGCCTGAATGAGAGGCAGAGGTGCCTGAATGTAGAATATGCTCTCAAGAGAACCTTCTCTTGACTAATTTGATTGCAGTCTTGAATAAAGTCTAATGTGGTAAAAGAAACTGCTCAGAATTTTGTATAAATTTTTCCTGTTGGGTTTATGGAGACTCTGGAGTTTGAAAGGCTTACCACCATTGCTAACATGAAGAAAGTAATTACAGGATCTCTTAATAAANNNTAATAAAAAAATGAACTGAATGTTCTCAGATCCTCTGACCATTTCTTCCATGTCATCAATAACCCCAACTATTCTTTTCTTTTTGTTAGACTAGTTGTTTCCATTCTTTCCTCACCTGTATCTAGCACAGACCACAATCCAGATTTTTCCTAAGGAGCTTTCAGTCTAGCCATTTTTCTATAAAATCTGGCTCTAATTTATTTATTCCTCTCCTGAGGCCTCATTTCCTCCCTTTTCCCACTACTGCATTGTGCAAAAGATGATGTAACGTGTCTATTCTTAACCTCAGCTATGTCTGTGACACAGTTCTTTTTTCATGCTAGGGGACTTAGCTACGTATGTTAGCTTTTTTCCAGACATAAGTCTATTTCTTTTCCTTCTTCTGCTCCTCTGTATTTGCTCAGAAACTAGGAATGTGACCTAAATGCCATTTTTTTTTCTTGTCCTTACTGAACTGTTGCTACATTAAACTATTTGGTATTATAGATATTGCAGTAAGCCTCAGGAGCTCACTGAAATATAATCTCTACAGTGCTTTGTTTCATACAAATGCAGTTCCTTCTCTAACAGGCTTTAACCACTGAAAAGGCAAGAGACAAAGGGACAGAATATGGAGAAGGCTGTTCTCCATATGGTATGCATACAGCTGTATTTGTTCCTTTTCTTTGTTAACTCCAGATGTGTCTTCATTAGAAGGGGAATTAGTTAACAAGGAAAGGGAAGACAAGACAAGGCAAAGGCAAGGCAAAGCCAGGAAGAGAGATCTTCAGGTGAAGATCTTGTATGTTGGGGATTTCATTGCAGGGAATCTGAAGGGATTATACAGATACTGAATCTCAGAATAGGTACAACAGTGCCTTTTAAGACTAAAAATAGCATCTGAGTTGTAGTTTGCAGTTTCAGACACATATCCACTTACACTGCTTCCATTCTGATGTAATGGTAATAATCTTTTCTCAAAAGGGAGATGATCCACAAAGGATACAAAGTTCAGCTGAATTTGGCATTAAAAATTTTGCATGCTTATAAATTGTGGTCTGCCTTCTAGTAGCAGGGCTAATTTTGTCCAGTACTTGGTGGTAACAGAAGTTGTTTAGGAGATTATAATGGCTGCAAAGAGACTGTGAATTAGCCACAATAGCACTGTTTACATAAATCAAGCATACTGGTCTCACACATTTACTGAAGTTTCTATACCTAGGCTCTGTGCACTGGTCTAGATCTTTACCAAAATTAACAAACTAAATCATCAACTGACTTTAAAAAGTACATAGCAAATTACTGTTGAAGTGTTCATGATTGACTACAAATCAGCAACACCCTTTTTCTTTCTTCTCCAAGGTCCTCTCCAAACGCCTGAGCATTCCTGGCATGTGGACACCTCTGAGCACCTAATTGAGGGGGAAAACACAGCTCCTCTCCCCAAGCCAAGCAGAATCCTCAGTTCTTGGATACAGACGTCCCCAAGAGAAGGGCAGGAGGGCATGCTTACTTTAAAGCATATGATCAGTCCCATGAAAATCCATGGTGCTTAAAGTTAATAATATTTTCAAGTTGTTTGCTGGACCAAGTGTTAAGCCAAGGATTTGTCAGTTCAAATAACTAAGCTGATCTCCACTACCACAGTGTCTCAGGAAATAAGAAATGACTTCTCAGCAAAGACAATGATAGACCACACAAAGACAAATTTAAAGTGCAGACAAGAGAGTACAAAAAAGCAACCCACAGAAGAATGTGACCTGGTATAAATGAAGTTAAGACAAATTTTGAACTCGTACATGAACACAAACATAATTTCATTTTTTCTAAAGTATTTAATCCAAAAATCACTGTACTTTTATAGACTGAACATAACTTTTAGAGTAAAATACTATTTTTGCTAGCTTGAGTTTTTCAAAAGCAAACTATATAATCATATATAGCCATATATATATCATCATATATGTAATCATATGTGTGTGCATATATATATATGCTATGTGTATATCATATATCATATTTCATATATAATCAATATATAATCAATTAAGTCCTCTGCAACTACAAATACATAAATAAAGTTAAACAAACAAATAAATAAAAGCAACAATGACAGCTAAATGAGCAATCTGAAGCCATTCCAACTCTAAATCATACTAATATTTTTTACCAAATGCAAATGTTTATAAAGGGCTCCCATTTTATAAAGGGACTCAATTGCCAATTTTGTAAATGAAGCAAATCAAGTTGGAATTAAATACTGTGTATTTAATGTTTCTAAGAGAAAAATCATCTAATGTACAGTTGACATTTCTCCAGACATGAAATATCTATGCTCTCCCCAGTCCAACAGAGTAATTTTTCCAACAGTAAATACAGTATATGAGTAAACATGTTCTTTTAAGTGCCTTCAACTTCAGTGTTTCACCATCGACTAACAGGAAAATTCAGGATGACTATGAGTAATACAGAATAGTGTAACTCAGCCAGTGTAACAAGATGAGAGTCTGCTGTTAGGAATACTTGGAGAAAAGGTGAGACAAAAGCTGAATATCCAAAATACTTCTATAATGTTTACTCTGTAGACAAATACGCATACTCCAACATAACATAGCTATGTGTTTGCCAAAGCCAGCCAATGAAAAGAGAAGAAAAACAGGACATGGGATTAAAGAAGGAAGAGGGGAGTACATTTTTTATTTTATGCATGCATCTGAAAGTTCCTCAAGATTAAACCACTTGTTCTGTTAGGATTTCAATGATTGGACATGGCTTCCTGGAGGACTTTTTCCATAACTTTTTACAGGGGCTGAGGTGAAGCTGCCTGGTCTGTAATTCCTTATTTCTCCTTCTTTGAGGACAATTCACCCCTTTTGGAAGATGGGTGCAATGTTTGCCTTGCTGTTTCTCAGCAACAATGGAGATCAACCTTGCAAGGATCTCAGCCAGTTCACCATGATGCATTCCTCCTGGTCCCATGGACTTAAATATGTTCAGTTTACTCAAGCTGTGCCAACACACTTTAGTCCTTTACCACAGAGAGCATCTCTCTGCCAGAGATGCTGATTTGCTGCCAGGCATGGAGACCTGGGAGGCCCAACATTAGCTGTAGTGTTTATCATTCATTCCTGTAGCTGCGTTACCTTCCTAGTCCTCAGTGGCAAAGTGTACTTTGTCAGTGTATATAAATAATGCGTCTTCCTTTCTGAAGGTTCATAAGATTCCCTCTTCTCTGTGTCCATTATATATCTTCTCTCTCCTACTGTGTCTTCAGACAATGGGTATTTTTCTCATTATCCTGTCAAAAGACCTAGTCTCTGTTAGATGTGATATATGAACATCACCTTCAGTGTCAGTAACTGGAAAGCTCTTCAAAATATAATAAATATTTCACATTGGGGTTTTCTCATGCCTCATTGCTAGACAATTACTTATTTCAAATGTTATATTCTGTCCCAGTCAAATTAATATCACAGGTGTTTAAGCAATACAGGCTTTTCATGCTCTAAGTAGTAGTTTGCCTTTTCATTTTTAAGAAGTTATTTTTTAGTTCTTTTGAGAATAAAAACTTTTAGTTAGATGTGAAAACCAAGAAACAAAAACTTGCTTAGTTACTTGATACAGAAAGTAAAGAAAATATTTTCTTTTTAAAAATAATTAATAATTTTCTGCTGCTTATTAAATGGTAGAAGACTACCTGTAGCTAAGGAGAAAAATTATTCCCAAGGAGGTTCTAAATGTCACAGAAAAGAAATCAAGCTGAACTCTCTTTCCTAAGCTCTTTTACATCATATATGGTTTGCACCAGACTGCATATGGTATTGCACGTATATGCAGCATCTGCCTCAAAAATAAAATAAGACAAATGGCACCCCAAGCAACAATAACACTGGTCTTCCTTTTACAGTACGCCATATATATCCTCTTTGTAGCCAACTTACTCTTTACAAGATTGAGCCAGATCATCAATGCACTTTTGTTTGTTTCTGTGATTATGTCAAACTATCCATTCCAAAAGAGTAAAGATGGCATACTAAGATAATTATGTGAGTCTCAAGATATTATTATACCAAATAACATAATTCTGAGAAGTGATTTTTAAAGGTTTTTATTCCCCAAATCAAACCTGTTGGGGGAAAAAACCTAGAGTTTGCATTTCTGCTAAGTATGTAGTCTGTGGTTAGATGCCTGAATTTAGTTCATGATTTAGTTCATGATCTTCATGTGTGCACACTTAGGGTGAAATCCTGGCTGTAAAAAGACAAATCTTTATCATAACTTTCTTCACATTTGTCATGCAATGACAAGCACTCTTCATGCCTAAAATAAGCTACTGTTTCATGAATTGGGGATGATAAATGTCAGCTTTTATCCTACATGTCCATTGAACCTGCTATGCTGCAGAGATCATTCCATTATACTGGACAATGTTCTAGAATGAACTAATAGAGTTATGCGAGTTTTATACTTACAGTAGTTTTGATGGTTTAGAGTATCTGTCCTTACTCAGATAGGAAAAGTGAGCTTGTACAAACCTGTAAGTTTAGAAGCTCCGTATGGTAAGCTTTTTGGATTACCTATTCAACAATATTTAACTATTCTACCAAAGTCATCATCCAAATTTGAAAATTATCTAGGCTGCCTCCTGGACAAGAAACTGGGTAGGAAGCTGATGGAGTAGCCTTCTGGCATTCTGAGAAATCCCTTCTGCTTCTTGAGTAACAGAAAGAAAAAAGGCAGTATCTACTACAAAAGAAAACTTATTTTATATGAGTGAAGAAAGAAATGTGTAATTTGGGTAGGGTGGTATCAGTTGCTATAAAGAGATCATTGTACAGATCAGATGGCTCTTTTCTCTGCAAGATTAACCAGAAAGGTTTTACAGATACCTAAATAGAGCAGAATAATAGCATTGTCATTATAGGACATACACTATGCCATGTACATGAAATTTGTGACCTCATAATAACCTAAGCACAGAAGGAAGACATCTTTCTTTAACATCTATATAACTAGGCTGGGAGTCTAGGCTGTCACCATGATGCGTGGCATGGAGATGTCCATGCACACATGGAAGGACTACAAAGCAGGTAGTTCTATAAAGCGGCAAGATGAATCTTATTGCATGAATTATTGCAACTAATCCTGTAATTTACCTTTAGAAAAAAAAGAATGACTGGAAGACAGATGAGGGAGAAAAAGTAACAGTTCACATCAAAGATGCTGCAGCCACAGAGGACTCCAAACACTGCACTGTGAAAGTTTATGGACAGAAGTTCCAGTTAATGAAACTAAAGAAGGTACCTTTCTGTTATAGTCTTAATCTTTCATGCACAGTGCAAAGTGCTCCTTAAACCACAGCTGACATGCAATAGGAAGAAAACTGGTGTTGCCAAGAGTGACTTCAACTCAAGGGGTCTTTGCTGGACATGTGAGTAACCAAGAGCAGACAGCATGAGGTAACTTGGTATTTGGGCATTATTCCTTCTGGCAAGGATGCAGCAATTACTTACCTAAAAAAAGATGCTAGTGATCTTAATCTAGTTAGATTTCAGTTATGAGAACAGAACCCAGCACTAACCCATCATTATCAGCATACCTGAATCCTGAAGTGGTCGTTTTTACCAAAATTGGAGGAACTGATGATAACTGACAAAGCATATGTGGACTGTTTTAATAAAAGCCAGGAATTGTTCATGAATATCCTGTTGGGTATCCCATAAACCACAATTCCAAGGACATGAAAAAAAAAGGTTATTCTGGGTAGGAGGCCAGTGTAGTTAAAAGGAGATGTTGAAGGCCTGCTAAACAGAAGGAAAGCTAATATTGAGAGAACTGGATTACAGGTACATGTCCATCTAGATGGCTCTGGCAAAAAAATGAATTACGATGCAGAAATGGCCAATAGACATTTATGTGCTGTACGTGGAAAGAAGCATGAGGTTGTATGTATCCCAGATGCTGTTGCTGCTGTAATAGCAAGTTTACCATGTGAGGCAAAGAAAGATGTAAAGGAACATCTGTTGAAATTAAACATTTGCAAATCAACAGTCCCAGATAACTGACACCCAAGAGCCCTAAGAAAACCAGCTGGGAGCTTTCAGAACAACTCATGCAATATTTAACAAGTCCTGGGAAACTGAAGAAATTCCAAGTGATTGGATAAGTACAAATGTCATTCCAGTATTTAAACAGGATAAAATGAACAACCCTGTGAATTACAAATCAGTTAACCTAACTTATAGGAAGGCTAAAATATAGAAATTTAAACAGATACATAGATACATGCAAATAAAGATAAAGCCTGGAATTTAAATAAGTCAGCCTTGCTCACTGACAAAAGTCTTGTCAGAAATAGATTTGTGGTCTTTACTGACAGCAACACAGAACTGGTTTCCAAAAGCAATGGCACTGACATAGTGTATTCGGAACGTAGCGCATTCTGATGTTTTACAGTCAGCACTTGATTTATTACTATAAGACATTTTCAATATTGCATTATACATTAACAGCAGTACAAAAATTAAATTACTTGAAAACTGTCTTGTTGACAGAGCTTAACATACAATTTTCAAAGTTAGTATGTAAAAGAGAAAGGATTACTAATAAGAAAAGTTCTTGGACCATGCTAGGAAGTATTTTTATCTTATCAAATCTTTCTGGTAAAAAAAAAAATAATTAAAGAATTGGCATGACAGTAAGTAACTGACACAAAGCATTCTAGATCATTTTCTGAAATTGTTAGAATGCAACCAGATGTGTTCAATACAGCTAAAGAAAAAGTAGTACCTCTGGGAACATACCATGTGAGCTATGGAGCAGAGTGCATTGTTTTCAGAGTAGAAAACAATGATGCCAAGTCAGATGTATGGGACTGCCGCATGGGAAAATGCTCAGTTCACCTACTTTAAACAAATCAGGATTGAAGCAGTTTCTTGATTTATTAATGACACGTAACTAACCAGTCATTAGTGAACTATATATCAGTATCAGCTATACAGCATAAACCACCAGACCCTCACGTGGACATGTGGGTGCTCCAGCTGTACATGCACCCCTGCTGCTGCCAGCACCCCACTAAGGCACCACTGCGGGCAGGTGCCCCATGTGCACCCCAAGGAGGTGTTCCCCCCGCCACCCCTGTGCTGTGGGTCCCTGGCTGGGTGCAGGCTGTTCCTGTGCTCCACAGGGTGCTGCTGGGCCTGGCCCAGGCAGGACTGGGGATGCTGTGGGGCAATGCTTGGCTGTGCCCAGCAGGGTCACTGCTCCTCCTCCTACTCCAAGGCCTCTCCCAACACCCCATTACAGGTTCTAAAGTTTCTATGACATTGCTTCTCGAGTTGATGCCTTCTTTGTTTCCAAAGTCTCTGTAATTCACCAGATACTCTTTAGTTGATTTATTTTCGTCTTGCTCTTTAACATAATCAGTCTGGGGCAAACTCACTCTCAGTTTTGGGTGTTCTATCACTTAGGCTCTTACCCTCCCATACCAGGCATTGCTATTTGGCCATTTTGTCCTGGACTTTGTCAGAGATTTCAAGAGTGCCATAAAGATGGTCTAGAATTGTAAAAGATTTTTTGCCATATGGGCTTGAGGCAGCCCAACAGCAGATGTGGGATTAAACACTGAAAGAGTTGACCAAGGGTCATAGTGGATGGGCATTTGGTTGGAATTTTTGAGGAAAAATTAGTTTAATGCTTTAAAAACCATGTTTTGTTTCCTGTCTGCATCAGGTGAAGGCAGAGTTGAGATGGATGGCTAGGACAACTGTTTCTAGCACTACAATGTAGCATTTGTGTCTTTATAGCCCAATAATACTTATTAATAAATTCTTAGGTTCAGACGGTTAGTAATTTGCATAAGATGACTTATAAATGAGGAGAATTTTGATTAAATATTTTTTATCTTTCTCTACAACATCAGATATTGATCACAGCATGCTAATCTTAGAGCTGAAGACTGCAGCATCTTGAGAAAGATGGATCAGTGTTCAGCTGTGCATGCAGAAGCCTCCCAGGTGCCTGAAATACACTGCACAAAATTTATATTGGTCACTGGCTCTCTTTTTTTTGGAAGGAGCTTTTTTTCCTTAGCAAGCTTTCCCTTCATTCTGTAAACTGATTCAGTGATCATCTGGAATCTCATATGTGACTCACTGACACCATTTATATTGGTCTCAGCTATTTTGCCACTGTTGATGGAATATTGGTCTTTTCTGTTTCTTTGTTAATGTCTACCGAAGCTTTGCCAAAGAGAGTGGTGCATTTGGGTGAAATTACCTGGTCTGTAATATACACATTAAATTTAAGAAACTTTGGAGTTCCTCTTGGTATTATTTGTTGTGAAAATTTCTATGAAAACATTAATAAGTCTTAAAATCAGAAAATAATTAAAAAGCTTGATGAAAAATAGGCAATGATTTTGATGGCACAAAATAAAAAATTTGGGAAGCCTGGAATCTAAATCAGAACAAGAAACTGCTTGGTTTCACTTAAATGAGCACAGATGGTCAGAGTGAAGACTACTTTGGAGGAAAAGCTTTGCCAGAAAAAATAGTGATAAAATGCTGTTTACACTATGATAGTGGGTGTTTTTTTTTTATTAATTCTGCGAGAGCATATCCTCATTTGAGACATAACCAACAGCCCATTAAAAATTAGAACCTTTGGATGAGTCTCAAAATCATTGGACATAAATGGCAATATTAATTAACTCTGTAATATGATTCTGTATTTGAGTAACAAGGGTTGAACAGGGAAATGCCAAGAAGAAACCAGAGATCTCATCAGCCATATGATTATAGTGATTTGTGACATGGAGGGGAACAGCAGTAAACAGCAGGCAACAAAGAACAGGATGTGCTAACTAAACAGCAGGACAAACAAAATATTTGAAACTAGAAAAAGAGCAAAAGAAGAAAGCAGAAGGAACAATTCATTTTTTACAAGTCAATAAACAATGTTGGAATTAATTTGTATGAAATTCTGAACTTTAGTCTTATGTTTTTAGCTGAGTTTAGATATTTCATACCTTAAAATGTCTATTTTAGATTCTCCTCTGGACAAAAAAAAACTTATATGAGTAACAATTCTGTATTAGTTAACCCTATCAAAGCTATTATATACTTAGTCTGTGGGAGCCTACTGATCTGAGAACATTTAGTTTTAGCAAATAGAGCTTCAGAGCCATTGTTGAAATATTTCACATCAGAAGTATCATATATTGAATTCCTCCTGTTAAGTCCTAAAAGCATAAATAAACAATGGTGGAACATTTCTTCCTATTCACCTATATTTCACTGTAAATCACTGAGGTTTTTCCTTGTTCTAAATTCATGTTTAGAAGCCACCTTACTATGTTTTGCTCAATCAGTCATCAGTATACCATCATGTTCCTTATTAATTACCTCATAAATTCACCTTTAATTTATATTCTTCAATATTTACATCTCTTTTTCTCATTCTTCAGGTGTTCATTCTTCATATTTCCCTTGTCTCTTTTTAGAAGGGTGGCTTCTCACCCAAAGTAAATTTTTGCAGGTCTGGTTTTGAGGAATTTTGTAGGATAAAATGGAAAATATTTCAGTTTTCAGTGCTTTTCCCTATTTTAATTTTAAGAACTCAGTTGTTTGTGCTATAGACTGTGCTATAATCTATAAGCAGCCCATACAGAGTTCTCCTTCCTGAAAAATTTACTGTTTGGTGCTATTGACAGCTTTTTAGATCCTTTCTCTGCAATGCACATGAGGCAACCTAAGGCTGTGCATACCCTGATGGGCAGTCCCAACACTGACTGGTTATTACTCTCAACTAATCAGTGCGGTCCCAACACTGACAGTATTAGCTGATGTTTACATTGGTGAAGCTAAGGAATATTGGTGGTAGGATGCCTGCATCCGTTCAACCTGCCCAGAGGATCTCACAGCCACTTGATAACTATTCCAGGTTGTTTTCCCTCTTTCTATGCACTTTGCTTCAGTTTAGGTGACTATAGAACTACTTTTCAAATTCAGTCAAATGCAGCAGCAACCCTGAGCTCTTGTTCTACGTGATCTGAACAGACTTTCTGTGTGTGGCTCATGTAGGGGACATGATGAGGCTTGGACCTTGTGTCACAACTCAGGTCGTTTGTACCCCATGGAACCAGGCAATCAAGCCATTCTTGACCAAATCACTGAGAAAAGGTAAGGTTGCCCAAGCAGCAATATTTCACCTTCCCACCCAGGTATTGGTTGCAATTTTGTGTCAGAGGCATGTTTACATCATCCTGTAGGAACCAGGTGACCAGGAATGGGTCTAAAACAGCTGGTTATCCTCAACAGTATCCCCAAGGTCATAAAAGAGTTCACTAACTGTAGCAGGGCAATAGGCAGGGTGTGCATTTTCTGACACAGAGCACATAGGACTGCTTGAATCACAAGGATACTAAGTCATACTCCAAGTCTCTGTTAATCACAATGAAAGCTTCTTATGCCATGATAGGTTACACTGGTTGAGTGCCTGACACCTGTTTCTGGGACCAAGGTGACTCAGTACCACCAGAGCAACTTCATTTCATTCTGAACAACTTCATATACATGCTCACTTCACTTTTAAGTGTTTAGTTAAAATATTCCTGGCAGATACCTGTTTAACCAATCCTTAAAAGCCTCTAACAATGTAGACAAGTATTACACAACCTTTTTAGACAATTGATCTTGGTATTTCATTGTCCTTAAAAAGTTTTTCCTAATGTCTAGCCTAAGTCTCTTTTGCTGTAGCTTAAGCCAATTATTTCTTACACTATCCACTACTGATTTATTCCCATCCATCGTGCAGTAGCTTTTTAAATATTTGAAGTCTGATATCATGTCTCACATCAATCTTCCCTTTTCTAGACCAAACAACTACAATATTTACATTTTTCATTATCTATTATATTTTCTAGCCTCTGACTATGCTCACTTCTCTTCTTTTCCAAACAGATCTACACCTGACTTAAAGACAGTGCTCCAGCTAACGTGGTGCTAACACTAAGCTGAGCAGAATAATTTTTTCATATGTCTTACAAAAGACATGACTCTCTATAAATAGTGTGGTATTGAACTTGCCTTCCTTACGACATGCTGTGATGTTGTTGATTCATGTCCAGCTATGATCCACTACAACCTTGGGATCCTTCTCTGCAGAACCACTAGGCAGCCAGTTGTTTTGCATCCTGCATTTATGTAGCTGACAATTCCTGGCTAAATATAGAGCTCTTTGCTTACCCTTACTGAATCACATCCTATTTTTCTCATATCTCCTCTCCAATTTGTCAAGGTCCTGGCTAAATTCTAACCTTGTCCTACTGCGCTGTTCCAGCTTGGTGTTGTCTGCAAATGTAATAAAGATGTTCTTTCTTCCATCATTCATGTCATTAATGAAAATGTTGGCTAGTGCCAGAAATGTTGTATAGTCCTGGCAAAGGACAAAACTTCCTTCTTTATTTAAGTGAATTGACAGTCAGCTTCTTTTACTTTCTGTCTAGGATAAATCACTGGGGTAAGTAAGCTAAATATTGCCTGTATTGACTATGCTATTAGCAGTAAACCATACAAACTCACCTAGATGGAATTTTATTTTATACTTGCTTAGCACTTGCACTATATCTCAGCACTGAGGCCTCTGAACTAAAACTTTTTACCTTTCTTAGACCCATTATCAAGTTTTGCATACCACACCAGCTGGACATCTTTTCCATTCTTGAGATCCAAATGCCTGTGTGGCTGGTTTGGATATCTAGGCTAGACACTCAGATTTGTCTGCCTATATTTCAAGGACATATTTTCACTGCTTCCATTTCTGCTGAGGTATGCCTCAACATGCCTAAACCTTCATATAAACAATTCTGCACTTTTATATATTAGTTTTTCTCCAGTTATGCTACTTCTGCTCTACAAGTTCACAGGTTTCTTCAAATTATTGCTCGACAGATTAAACTACTTTTCAAAACTAACCAAAGCAGATTAAGCTGCTTTGCATTTGGTCTGCTCTTCTTCTCTGGATAAAAATGTCATCTATTCATACATTACAACCCTCTATGAAATCAAAAAAGTGTATTTCGTATTTTTTAATTAAAGAATCTAGGGCCAAAAAAAATTCCAGTAGGATCTTTAGGAAAGAGAAAATTTTAGTTTTCTAAGAACAGCTCTCAGGAAGCTCAGGTAAAAATATTTGGCACTGAACATCTCACCAGATATACATTCTCCTCTGTCTGTCGCAAAGTTTTTAATTCTTTATATTGTTTTAGTATTTTGAAGTGAATGTATAAATACATAGACAAAGAATTCTGTCTTTTGTTTAAATAAGCCCACCAAATTTATTGACAAGTCTTGTGTGTTTCTCTCTGGCTCCTAGATCAATATATGGTTCCATCTGTTGAATTAGTTGAAATTTCATAACATTCTTTTTCATTCATGTACTATACATCATCAAACTTTCCCAGTCATTCTGGTTTCTCACCACTTCTTCTCCCAGCCTGTCAATGAGTCAGAATTTGATCTAAATACTAGGAAAGTTTTCTCCTGCTACTACTATAAGTTTATTCTTTCTCATTTGCTATTCCCAACCTGTTTAGCTGATAGTAGCAGAGACAATTGCGCTATTGTGAGATACTGGCATTCATGTGAAGAAACATGCAGCTGCAAAGAGTACGTACCAAACCACCAGAGGATAAT
>VZTV01054307.1:5046-24268 GCA_013400875.1 Anhinga rufa
GGGGTCCGGATGGAAAGTTCCTATGGGTCAGACCTGGCCTACAAACCATCAGTTGCATAGCTTTGTTCTAAATGTGCTTTACTGCCTCTTCTAGTTTGCCTCTTGCTGGACTACCGACTGATGGTCTACACACAAGGTTTTGATCTTTTCCTACTATTTTCCTTAGTGTGTTTTTACCAATGTAATCCTTAGTATCATTAGACTAGTGTAAATATGAATTTCTTAGAGGACTTATGAAGTACTTATTATAATGTTTCTTAATGATGATATATTAATATGCCTATCCGTGAAGTTGTACATTTAAGAGCTCAGTAACTCAGATAAACACAGGTATGAACCTGGCTTGGTCTGAATTTTGGCATTTGCAAATTGTCAGTTTCCTGTGATATAACCTACAGGCATGAGCAAGATTTTCTAAGAAATCCAGGGGTTGAAATCCGTGGTTTTGCTCCTTCGAGGGCTAGGTAATAATTTCTACAGTTCACATCAATGGGAGTGACTCAACCCTTCTGAAAATTAGATCAATGCTTATTCAAGAGACTAGCATTAGACTTTTGCACAGTATTATTTAATTTTAACTTGTCTACACTCCCTTTGTCCAAAGGCTAATAGAATATAATTATACTAGGCTAGGAAAAATTTGATAATGTTGTAGGCAGCCTTACATTCAAAAATCCCTATTGTCGCTTTCCCCGATAACTCTGTCAGTGACATGCTATTGTATCTCTCAGTCATAATCAAGTGAGATGAAAATTATTCTGAAAAGTAAATGTATGAGGAAACAACAGGAGGTACACTTCAACACAAAGGATGCAATAGCCCACAGTGCACGTACGAAAGCAAAGGTCTTCATTGCCTTACCATCACATCCATTGGGTTTAAGCCTCTTTTTACAGGTGTCAAAGAATGTTTTAAATTAGCTTCAACTATTGCATGACCAGGCTTGATTAAGAGATGCTTTCTGCTGGACCTCAGCATGCTGAGTAGTGTCAACTCTGGGAACAGTGTAATGGAAAGAAAATGGATGGGAATGGGAACACATTTGGTACTTAATTTCTAGCATTTCCTCATTCTTCTCAACTCTTGATGTAGCCAAATATCTTTATATCCACTTCTGAAGATGATTTAGGCTACAGTAACATAACACAAAGGTATATGATGAGCATATTTAAATAGCAAAATACTTTTACACCAATTTAAAAGCACTGCCCCAAGAAGATACAAATCTTTAACTAAATAGTCCTCTACAACAAAATGGAGGTTACATTGGGATAATTTCTGTATATACAAACACCCTCCATAAATACTTTATTATGCATTTGTTTCATGGCATGGATTTAAGTTTGAGAAGCTTCTCCCTCTTTTTGAAAAATTAATGTGAACATTTTGGAAAAAAGAAAAATATAAAAAACCACACATAAAGACCATTAAAATTCTGACTCTACAGCCTCAGGAGTTGATCTTATACATTTGTAGTTAAGTATGTTAGCAAGTCTCAGCTGTTTTCCATTGCCTACAGATTACTGACGTTGCTAGAGGTTAAGACTGAGTTCTAAAGCTCTTTCTCTTACTAGTGAGTGCTTGCTTTTCAACATTTTAAAGTGAATATGTGAACAAACCTTTGAAAAGTGACTGAATATTTCAATGCCAATATATTTTGCATGTAAAATATAAAAATCTCTGTGTGTTGCATTTGAAATCTGATAAATATTTATTATCAATGCTGTTTGCTTTTAATCTGTTCAGGATATCATTCCTCCAGCTCTTTAGTACTTAAACAAAAATGGCATTTACATTACAATATTGCTTGCCAACAATCTCATTTTCTGGTTTAGTCAGCAGCCTTCATGCTTGATTAGTCTTTAATTATACAAATACCTACATATTAAAAAAGTTTTCTTTTTTCCATACTTTGAGCATGTAATTATTTTCTCTTGCATGCAATAACCTTTAATTTTAGGATTAAGCAACTGATTCTCTTTAGTATGGATGGATTTTTTCAAGTGTTAAAGCAAATTTGGTTATTGTATTACGAGTAGGAAAATTAACTTTAGGAAAACCTTTCATTAGTGCATTTGACAGCACACTGAGCAGCTGACAGAAACTTCAGAATATTCAATATACTTGAAAACAAAATGGATACCAATTCTGTGTCCTCTGAAGTCAACAGCAATACTACTCTGAATTCAGCAAGCGAGTGAGTGACTGGGACTATGCGATTCCTCTTTTGAATACTCCTTGCATTCATAGTATTAGTGTTACAGCAGTACCTAGAAGCCCAATCCAAGATCAAGGCCTCATTGCATTATACCAAAAAACTGTGAAAGTTTAAAGTCTAAAGAGATCAAACAATGGTGGGAGAATCAACAAAAGAACAAAAAGACAAAGTGACATGCCAGACAGTGACAGAGCTCCTGAATTCAACAACCCATTTACTAGAACACTTTGCTTCCTGATGCAAATTATTTTTCAAAAGTGAATTCAGCAGACATAACTTGATAATGAGATTAGAGCTAAATATGCAGATTGTATGTTGCAGTAAAAGAACTCTCTCCCCTTATTGCAGTTTTCACTCATGAGAGCACGGACTGCCAAGTTTGGGTCTACAGGACTGACATATGTTATCTCTATACCTGCTTGTACATTTGAAGTACCAGTGATTTCCCCCTAGACATACTCTTTGAATGTCTACGGGGAAAACATCAAGGATTTTTAGAATGGCTTGGTTTTCTCAAGTTTTGTTTATTTTTATATTTGTTTTACATGAACTGAAAATTCTGTCAGACACATTTTGATTGCATGGAGAACATGTTTCATAGTCAGAAGACAGTTAAAAAAAATAGGAAGCTGTAATTCTATAAAGCTGGGGAGGGAGCTGAGGGGGAAACCTTCCTAATGGCATATTGAGCTTGCTCCTGTCTCATTTGAGAGCTATGAGAAACCTCCTGCCAACTTCCCTAGGATAGTGTTAGGTCTTGTTATAAAGTGAAAAGTTGCAGACAGAGGTAGGATGGAAATGCACACAGCATCTTATTCCAGAGTGGTGATCAATGATGAAGTTTCAGCCTTTCACAGTACCAATTCTTCTGTGTTTTTGTGTCTCCCTCCCATTGGAAAAGGTCAGCAGAATAAAGGCACTGTGAATAACAAAGACATTGTTTTTCTCCTCTCTTGTCCCCCCAGCATTTTCCTTTTCCTCCTGAAAATCAGGCCCTGTCCCTGAGAAATTCTACACTGATGGAAGCTGCACCCTCAGATGAATTCTGGACCTTGATCCCAACCCTAGTCCTCATCATCTGCCCCCACACCCCATAGCCATAGAGCACCCACTCTGGTTCACACTCTGAGAGGTATCCCCCACCTCCTGGGGAAAGGTCAAGAGAAGATCAGCCCTCTGCCACCTCCTGTCCTATTCCATCTGGAGCCACCAGTCCACAGGTATAGCACTGCCAAAGGAGGAAGGCAAGAAAAGACAGTGCTCCAGCTGGGTTTGGCTATCCAGCAGGTTGAAAACGGGATTATAAGGTCACTATGGTGAAAAGCGTAAAAACATTAGCTACTAACAATTTTTATATCACTTGTTATCATATTTATTCAGAATCATCTCCTGATATCAATTTACTGACCATCACTAGTATGGACTATCACTCTGTACTGTGCCTGGGCCCATATTTTAGGCTTTTCTTTATAGCATCTGTATTTTTGCTAAGTGCTTAGGATCCTCCCAGGTCTGACTGCTTCCCTGAGGCTTTTTACAAGCATCTAAGTATCTCTTAACAGGTATACAAAGATATTGCAGCAGTGATTGCTGCTTTAAAGAATCTCAGCTCCTTTAAGAACCAAAATGAACCATCATAATTCCTCTAGTAAAAGGATAATCCTAGCAATATATGAGGTGCTATTTTCATACATCAGTTTTTCTCTTCTGGAAACTCAGCTTTGCCTTCCAATCTCTTTCACAAACATAACCTAGCTTGGTTCTCCAACTAGAATCCTCACAGGATACTTGATCACGTCTAAGCTATCAGATACAAATCAAATTCCTGTCATGCAGGAAATTCTCCGAAGTTAAGATGTAATTTCTGATGCAAATGCAGATAAAAGATGGAATATTGAAATGTTTCAGCAAACAAAACTTGCAGCTGAAAATGATCAAGTATTTCAGCAGATTTCAGATCATCACCATCAATTAAGATGTTTACAGTTTCTTTTGTTAAATCACTATTTTTAGGCAATTCAGTGTAATAAATTGTTTATATACAACTTAAGCTACTTTAAACAAAAGTTATCCTCAGTTCTTTCCATTTCCCAGGCCTAAAAGAGAAAATTAAAATGAAATTTTGGGCAGGGGAGAAACCAGCTTTGTGGAATTACATCATTGTTGGAAAAGAAAAATCACTTAGGAAATTTCTGATCAGTTTAAGTTACTACAGTATCAAAATAAACAATTGGGTGTATTTCAAAGGTAAGACAGTTGATTTTTTTTTTTTTTCTGAAACTCACAGAGCTCATCTAGTTTCTTTTTCTCTTTCCTTTACTTCATTATTGTTGTAGTTTAGCCCCAGTCAGCAACTAAGCACCACACAGCCGCTCACTTACTCCCCCCACCGCAGTGGGATGGGGGAGAGAATCAGAAGAGCAAAAGCAAGAAAACTCGTGGGTTGAGATAAGAACAGTTTAATGATTAAAATAAAATAGTTCTAGTAATAATGGTAATGATAAAAAAATGATTATGATAATAATAACAACAACAACAACAATAATGATAATATAATGAAAAGGAAAATAACAAGAGAGAGAAATGAAACCCGGGGGAAGAGAAAAAAACTACAATTGATGCAACCGCTCACCACCCGCCGACCGATGCTGCTGGTCCCCGAGCCGCGGTCGCAGCTTCCCCCGCCCAACTCCCCCCAGTTAATCTACTGGGCATGATTTCATATGATATGAAATATCCCTTTGGCCAGTTTGGATCAGCTCTCTTGGCTGTGCCCCCTCTCCTCCCGGCTTCTTTTGCACCCGGCAGAGCATGGGAGGCTGGAAAAGTCCTTGACTAGTATAAGCACTACTTAGCAACAGCTAAAACATCAGTGTGTTATCAACATTATTTTCATACTAAGTCCAAAACACAGCACTGCACCAGCTACAGTGAAGAAAATTAACTCTATCCCAGCTAAAACCATGACAATTACCTTTCTCAGCTGGTGGCAAATATCTTAATTTCTTGACTTTGTCCTGGATCAGCAGCAAAAAATACTGTGATGCTACAAAACAGGTTGTCATAAAAATCTTTCAAACTTTGCTGGTGGAACAAATGCTAGGAAACTTGGAGAAGGCTTCTCTTCCAGATGAAAATTTTATGGTGGAGCCCCTTAAGACTTACAACCTATCTCCTTCTAACATGTATTCCTCCAGTAATTTGTATATTTAAGAAAAAAAAATTATAGTAGAATGTAGTATATTACAAGTACATAATTTAAAAATAAATTTTAGGATCATCACATCTATAAGATATCAAGTCTGACTGTCAATTTCCTACTTGTTCGGGCATGCCTTCTCATGTGCTACTATATACCCATTTGCTTAAATGATCCTAATTTCCTCATATCCTAACCCACTAGGAGCTCTTAGAAATACACATTCTCTGACTTGTGCCTGAGGTGTTAACCTCTGACCTTTTAATTTTCCAGTTTTCAAATAATTAATTAATGGTTACTTCAAACAAAAGTAGAAGGTTGGTGGAGAAAGTGGAAAAATGAAACAAGAAGGATTTGGAAAGCTCATGTTTCCAGTGCAACCCCTTGGATAAAAGGATATTTTTTTCTTTTGCCTAATTTTTTTCTAGTTGCAGCACTAAGGTCAGAATAAGCCAAGAGAATGAATGGAATAAACGTCCTGATGGGCTGCCCGAAGCTGCCTGGTGTTACGGATCAGCGTAAAACCAGCTCTCTTTCCTCTGCCTGGGCCGATGTAACTCACTGGAGTGGCAAATTACATCAGACCTACAGCTGTAACCCGACATTATGATTAATTTGATCAGTAATTTCTCCTGTTTTTCATTTTAATCGGTGTGACTATTCTGCTGTGGCAGGTCTTTCAGATCTAATTAAGATAAATTTCAGAGTAAAAGACTTGGCAGAATTTTCGAGTCAAATCCGAGCGTCAAGTGTGAAGACCTGCAGCACCAGTCAATCAATTTCCAGTAAAGACGGCAGGCTGTAACTCAGCAATCAACCCATTAACACTTAAGCAAATTTCATAATCTCCAGGCCTGTGCTTAGTCACTCTCTCAAAACATTCTGGCTACCAATAAAAAAGAGAAAGTATTATTATTTTTTTAAACACCTGCTCTAAACTGCAACTGCTAAAACCACCAACAGAATCCACAAGTGGACACTCCGATAGATCTCAGCAATACTGCTGAAAAAGGCTTAATTTTAAACTTTAAAATGCAGTCTGGAGTGAATTTTTTTCTTTTTCTTTTTTTTCTTTTCTTTTTTTTTTTTTTTTAGGTAGTACCTAGAAGCTGAGCAATCTCTTTTAGGTGCTTATTTGTACAAGGAGCCTTGAATGATATAACATCAGGGCTATACCACTTCCAGGATACTGCTCCTCAATCATATTCAACAAGTCCGCTAGGTTCTCTGTGTTCACTTGGTCCTCTTGCTTCCAAGTAGAAGAATTTTTTTTTTCTCACAGAACTGCTTCATAAAAAAGAGGTGATGGGCATGAAAAATAGGTGAAAATAATTGAATACTTTGGGATATTCTCTACTTTCCTGAAATTTTTTGGAAATATGAGTGAAAAGAGAAATTAAGATAAATGAATGCTAGCAAAAGAGATCCACTGGATTTAAGAGAGTATCTGAGGGGCTGCACCAATTTTTTTTTGTGTCTAAGATCCCCAAGAGTCCTCCTCTCTGCCTAGAGAGGCTTTGGAAATATAAGACCTTATGGCATATGGATCCTTTCCCAAATTTTTCCTGGGAGGATATTACTTATTTATTTCAGCATTTATTAAATATTTCGGTTACTTTAGGGAGTTTATTAAATGCTCCCATTTCAGAAACCAGAGCTTGCTGGGCAAACAGCTCCACTTTCCTCTCCTTCAGAGAATTCTCTAGCAAATGGTTTCCTATATTAGCCTCAGCTTCTGCCCCTTGGGTGCTAATAATGCCAGTTGTTTTGCTCAAAGATTAACTTCCTTTGTTTTAAATGTGAGTCAGACAGCAGTACTCCTTGCGCTTCTGAAAATAGCAACACCTGCAGAGTATATTTGGATGGACCAGGCAGCCAGTGCTCCAACCGAGAGGTTTCCTCAGGGAATAAAGACTTGCTTATAAAGTCTCTTTGAGAACCCTTAAACATCTCTTTGCTCTGTTTAAATGCAGTATTCAACAGCTTTATAGTGTGAAGTCCCAGTACCTCAAAGACCCAAAAAAGCAGTGAGCTTCTGGGACAAGGAAGACAGCTGAGGAGAAGATCTGAAACCCTACTCAGTCCTGTGGATGGATGCAGTCTTACACGTAACTGAAACTAGCCTTTCTGTGGAAATGACACCCATGCATCTCCAGGTTAACACGAAGAGTAGGAGCCCTCAAACAAGCTAGCTGTGCCAGGAAACCAACTTGCATGTCTGCACTGTGCACCGGGGCCAGGGAGCATGGTACAGCACAGTGCAGTGACACCTGAGTGACCAGCTAGGACAAACTGCCTTTGCAATGGGTGATAAGCATGTGTGTGTGTGGTACATCATTATGACCATGACTTTCTAGCTAGTGGAAATTTTTACACAAGTACTTGCCTCTTCCACTCATGAAATCACCTTTACCAACCCACAAAACCCATTAAAATACTGTAAAAATAGTCAGAAATCCAAAACTGTCAGTAGAACAGATGCTTAAATCTTTCCAGACCTGTTTGAAATGAGCAGGGGATGAAATATGCAAAACATTCTCAACAGTCACCAAACAACTCAATTTAGCTGACTGCAGGGGAGTTGCCATGGTATTAGTTTAGAACTGAGACCTAGGTCTTGCTAGTACCTCCTGGAAATCCACCTAAGATCAGCACTTCAACAGGCTAAGGAGGTCGTGGGCATGAGCCTTCCTGAATAAAAGTCTGCTGTACATGTTTATATCACCTGTTGCCTTGTGATGTGCAATATCTCACTCCCTATAGGTATAAAAAACTAGGAAATTTTGGAAAGTGGATTCAAATCACTGCATTTGCTCTCCATGCAAAAAATATTTGTTTGTCAAACTGATTACCAAGTAACTTGGGAACAGATTCAGACAGTCATACATGGCACAGTATCATATGCAGGAAGAAGGCTAGATAATTTTAGCAAAACAAGAAAAACCCTCAGTGTGATTACTAGTGTCATAATCTTGGTCAAGTATTCTTGATCTCAGGATTCAATAAACAGGAGAAAAATACAGCAGGTCTTGGATGTGAACACAGACTTAAAGACAGCCCATGACAATAGTCCTTCCAAACTTATCCCAGCTGCCTTCCTCAACCCAACAGAGACTTGGTTGTTTCTTCTGTATCTTAAATATATGTAAATTTATCAAAGTGTCATTAAACACTGAGATTTCTTTGAAGTAGATTTTTCCTTAATGAGAAGCTAACTAGTGAATGAAGTTGGGGAGAAGGGAAGGGGTGGTTTGGTTTTTGTGACTGTTGGAACCTCAGGCATCTGTGTACACATTCTCATTTACAGCTGAGTGTTTCAGCCCTTCTGCTTTTCTTTGCTCCTTTGTTAAAAAAGTGTTGCGGTTCCAAATACATTATTTAAGATTAGTATGAAAATTTAATCTGAAGGAGGTTCTGGTTTTGCTATCCTAGAGTTTGCTATTACTTGGAAGATTTTTCTGCTGTTGTCATCTCCTCACTTCCCTTCTTCCTTCCTTTTATTATTATTTCTTTCTCACTCATCATCTTCCGTCAGCTCCAGTTATTGTAGGTAGGCTTCTATGACAACAAGGTGCTTTAGGAAAGAGTTCTGAAAACGGTCAGAATAATTTTACAGTGGGGCAATCCCTGGGGGATTTCCTGTTTGTCTGTTCATATTCACACACGAACAGAGCAGTAGAAATCATTGGCAATTCTTCTGTTCCTACAGTGCAGCTCTCCCTTTGTAGATCTGTCTGTGGGTACGTTCATCTTATCCATACTGCTAAAACATACAGTGAGTGTCAGCACCAGAAGATAGCCCCCATTTGGAGCCAGTTAAATATATGTTGCTGATTCAAAGCGCCTTTTCCTGGTAGTCAAGCAGAATAATTGGATACTTAGTACTTGGCTCATCTGATTTTATGAAGCTTATAATCAAGATCTTATGGCTCCAGAAATTGAATTGAATGGAAACTCTCTAAGAAGTGCTAACTACGCTTTGAAGTTGCAACATGCTGACCATTCAAGAACCCATATAGTTTGCCATGTAATAACATTAAACATTCACAGGAGAAGCATATTTGGAGAAGTGTATTTTCCCAGAAGTAAAGTTTTTGAAGTCCCCAATTTACAACATGAGCTAGGTTGTCTTTCATGTCTGGATTCCTTTGTCTTAATCAATTGACACAACGGAAGTAAAAATCAGACTATGATTATCTATATGAGGAATTTCACAATTTTAAAATGAAGGGATGAAAGTCTTCCATCATCTACCTGACCCACCACCTCCTGAGATACAGAGCTACTTTGGAAAATTCTCCTCTGGTTTGTTGTCTTTTGCAAATCAGCGATGACACTGGTTCTGCAGTGTTTTGCTTTTACCAGTGTAAATCTGGAGCATCATCACAGATGTCAGCACAGAATCCAGGCCCTGGAACCTAAAGTGAGGTTTTTCATCTGTCTACAAATCATTAAAAGACTTCCTAAAAATCATAGTTTTGTAACTGCAATCCAGCCCACTGAACTGAGTAAAGAATAGTGATAAAATTAGAGCAGAGTATTACAGAACAATCTGAAAAGAACCGTTCTGAGACCTTTAGCTGGTGTACACTGCACCAGTAATATTAATTTCTGATCAGCTACCAAAAGTACCTCACCAGGTATACCTAAGCAAGTCACTTTCATTTAATTTGCCTTCTGAAGGACATGACAGCATCTGTACATTTTGAGATGTAATTGCTGTTATCCTTCAGAGTTTTTTGAAACAAACACAATCATCCTCCTGAATTACTGACTTTCTATGACAATTTTTTGAGGTTGCATTGTTCTAAACTAATATCTTTCAGACAGATCCTGAATAATGTAAGAGGATAAAGCCCACATGAAAAAAATCAAGAATTCAGAAATGAAATTTAAGCTGTCAAACTTTAACTTAGTTGATCTTTATTCCCTTAATATTCTTCAAACAAAACCCATTTCTTTCTAGTTCATAAAGAACATTACCTTAGAGGCCATAATATCTCTGAATTTTGTTCTAGGTCGATTTTTAAGTTAAAGTGTTAGACATTAAAAAAATCCACATTCTAAGCAGCTATTATGAACTGGATGTATGAACTGCTGCCAAATGTTTGCTCCCTCCTTTTTTTGTGTGTTTTTCTTGTTTGTTTTTTTTTATGTTTGTGCAGAAGAAAATGATTTCAGATCCAGTCCTCAAGCTAGATGTATGGGGGTAAAACAGCTTTTCTCTGCAGGCTTTAGAATGGAAAGACAAATTTCATGGAGGAGATCTCACCATTGCTCTGCTTTAGAAAAGTACCTGAACCACATCCTTCAACCATATACAAAGTGCAACAGCAGTTCCTCTGGAAATATTTCTGAGTGTCACTTGTTTGCATATTGGAGTCTCACCATTCTCAGCAATATGACAGAGCATGTTTCAACTTCTTAGGCATTTCTTAGGGAAGCTTGAGAAGTATTACGCTTACTGTGGAAATGCTGTAGAAATGGTTAAAAGGCCAAACTAATGGCCCTACACACATCGCTAAGGTGAGGCCTGAAGTACTGTGCTGAATTCTGGCTTCTCTTGAGGATGTCAGCACACAGTGTATCTGTATCTGTGAACAAACTTTGGGTTTTCATTGCTATTTAAATAGCGAGGATCAGAGGGAAAGAACATTAAAAATATTTATCCCCCAAATTATTAGTAACTCTTTAATGCTGAGCCAGAGCTGACATGTCCCAGTCACACAGCTGGCTTAGCAGTACTGGCTGAGCTCAGCCCAGTGGGAATGCCAGACCTCTCATGTTGGTGTCTTTCATTAACTCTAATCCCAGTTCCTAAAAGGTTAGGGGACAGCGTTTGAACTAAAACCACCTCAGAGTACATGGTTCCCTCCCTCCACTCCTGTTGAGTCTGCCACATCCAGACTGCCCTCAGAAGGGTAGTTGTGAGGATAAGCATGCTAAAGAGAGTGATGTGCCAAGGTATCTCCATGAAGACACTGACATTGGCACCTCCCATGCAAGGAATTATTGGGTTTGCTTACTTTTATTGTACTTCTGCAAGTGAGATTTGACCCTGGAGACTTAACAATAGAAAGTGCTTCTACCGGCCTGTACCCGTAGATCACAGATGAGACTGGAAGTATTCAGATCCAGTTGACATTTAGATTGGGACCAGAGGATATATGAGAGCTAAGACTTCAGATTCAGTGTGAGTAAAACCCTCCTGAGGTATGTTCATTGAGATAATCCCACTTCCTCCCTACCCCAACTATAATTTATCTGTGAATTTGTTTGGAAAACCGAGTGCCTTTTGAAGCAAAATATTTAGCAGGCAATTTTAGCAACATATAGCATATACAGTTAGTATGCATATATTACAGCTGCACCCAGACAATAAAATGTAACAGAAGCTCCTCTGGAAATATTCCTGTCTCAATTCCTATTGACAAATGTTTGTCAATAATCTGCATACTAAAAAGTCCCAAAGCACTCACTAGCATGATAGACTTGGCATTAAGTGGTGCTTAAGTAGCCCCTAAGACAATACACAGAAGAAGCTCAGTAAACACTATGCTCTACTATAACAAAAAGATCATGAAGCAAGGACACATCTCTTGTGGACTTTTAAGTCTATTATCTAAACCATTAAAAAATCAGATTTGATGCAATTTAGTTGAAGCTTAGATTAATGCAAGTTTAACTGGCCACATGGCAAACACAGCTTCTTGTAAATCAATTCCCCTAATTGTTTGAAAAAGGATTTTTTAATTATTAAGCTAATGCAGTTTAATTTTTGTAGGAAATGGAACAGAATCCATCAGTGTGGATAAAACCTTTAAAGTGGGGACTCAAAATTTAGAGAATAAAGTGAATTGAGACTTTGCTGGTTTCTAAGTGTGGTTCCACTGCCCAGTGAAAAAGACTCTGCTCACTTCACAGACTACCCTGGTGTTTATTTAGAATCATACTTGCAGGTACAGTCAAAGCTGTTCTTGCAGGATGTGAATATAGCATGACACATGTAGTGCCAGAACACCCAACTATAAGAAATTAGGACCTTGGCATCAGACCTCTCCTGTTTCTGCCCAGGGATTCCAAGACAGGCAGAGCCCAGCCTCAGTGTGGGTGCCATAGCTGTTGGTCTATTAAAAACCATCCATGTCATTGCAGTGAGCATCTAGGAAATGCATTCACTGGCATTCTTAGCTTTGGAGTCTATACTGAGACTCTTAACAGAAGTATTTGATTCTTAGCAGGATAAATGTTAGGAGTGTGATTTCGAGAAGGATAACCCATCCATCCCCTGCACATATCCACCAGCAGAAGCTCTATTTCTTTTAGGGACAGTCAGGATCTTCTGCTAATGAACAGCTAACTCTGCTGTCCTCGTAAGTTACCATAAAAGGTGACTGCTGGGCAAATGCCATTTGCCCAGGTCACATGCTGAATCCATGGAAAAAAATAGATAGTTTTCTATGGGTTTTATGATATGGACTTTAAGAACAAAAGATGTTTACTCTACAGAAAAGAGCAGACTTGGACCATCATTAGTTATGCTTTTCTGGCTTATCAGGCCTTTTAGCTGTTCTAAGCTGCATGCCTGTAAGGATTAACTAATACAAGGTGGAATTTCTTAGCCTGTATGGTCAGAAGGTGTAGCCTTCACTTGATTTCCCCTTGCAGTGGAAGAGTATACACTTTCTGTTGTTAGACTTAGAGATTTGTACTTAGTGTCCTACCTGCAACGGATTTGGTGAAGTAAGAGGAGATGGAAGGCCGTGTCCTGGTGACTGGCTAGGTTTATGAGGGGAGCTGGAGGACTGTGGGGCCAGAGGTGTCTGGCTCTGGCTCTGGGACTGTGTTTGGTTCTGCTGCGGTGGCGCTGACGGCTGTGGCTGTGGCTGCTGGGTCTGCTGGGGTGGCTGTGGAGTCTGTGTCTGCTGACCTTGCTGCTGCTGCTGCTGTTGATGCTGGAGCTGCTGAAGATGCTGGAGCTGTTGAAGCTGGGAGTTCAGGGATGAGGTAGCTGTGAATTAAAGAGAGGGGAGTTATGTAGGTTTCAGCAATACCTACAGTGTTAAAGATATTCTGGATTAAATTCTGGTTCTGTTACATTGTGGGGCACGCTGCCCACTGAGGTCAGCTGGCCTCAGGCTGCAGATTGTGGCAGGAAATTAATGAAAATGTTCCCATCAATAATAGCCTATGGTTCTGCCAGTGCAGTTCTATGGTAAGAGTTGGACCTTACTGAAGGCAATGAAAGCAAAGCTTCAGAAGGACTATGGCTCTGCCCACAGGATGGGCCTCAGAGCTGATCAGCAGTCTTTGCTCAGAGAAGCTTACCTGTGAAACCAATGGGAATTCTGCCTGCCTAGAGAAGAGGCCAACACGATGTCACTGTACGTGCCACAGAAAGAACTCATAACATGAACTGGTGCTGTTACACAGAGGAGGAGAAAACCATAGTTGTAAAATGAACAATGCTCTGAAAAGACCTTTGTCACATCTTTATATAACAGGTGTCAGGAAATCAAACCTTCAGCTGTGAAATTTCTTGTGCAATGCATAAGTAGCAAAAACACCCAATAAAATGTGTGTGTCTCTGAAATTAGAACTGCTTCTTATCATTCACATCTAAAAACCATAAAATTCCTCTTGTGAAATAGGGTAGGTGTTCTGTGCACTTGCACTGCTCACTTACTCCTGGTAGTAAAAGTCTGTCATGTTTTGCTAGCATATGCTCCAGACATGAGACTTGGAAACTGGTGGCTCACATCAACCTGCTGGCACAGAGGAGCAAACTTTATCTCCCAGAGACACTTTTAAATTGGCTAGGGCATTCATTAAATTCAGGAAGGCAAGAAGTGTGCCACAAGGATGTCACTAAAGAAGAACAGCTTTAAGCAGCAGCCAGAACATCACAGGAGCCTGACGCTTTCTAAGGGTTATGCCCTGAATAAGTCACCTGTGTCTTTGGCCTTACCCACTCTAATCAACATCTTAGAGTTTGTGTTAGATGGCTATGAGATCCCAAGAGGAACAGCTTACAAGATCATTTCACTACTTTGCCCTCTGTACTGCTTTGCCAACATCATTCTGTATTATAATTTCCATTGGCAGAAGCCAAAGTAAACTGGGTGTGAATCAAATTTGTTATTTCTAAAATGGTATTCAGATTTCATGGCCAGAAACTCTGTTCAGCAAGTTATTTGTGGATTGGCAGATAAAGCCAAGTCATCTCTACTTTCTTTTCACGCCGACATCCTTATTTCAGCTTTCCAGATGTCTATGCCCTGGGGATGAACCTGAGGTCTTGGTATGACTTATGAAATCAATGAGCCATAAACTGGAATAAGCAAAAGAAAAAAGAAAAAGGAGAAAGATGAGGCAGAATGGGTAAGCCAGAAAAGGCTGTATGAAGGAAAAGTAAAAGGCTTGGTAGGAAGAGCTGTTGGTCATCCGTTCCTATATTCATAGATGCTCTAAATTTTCTTTCACCAGAGGCGGGACTCAAACTACAAATATGCCTTTACAAGAATTATAGGCATGCGTATGTGACTTCAACAAAGAACCTGAATAATGCAGAGAAGGAGGACTGGACACACCAATATATTTCCATTAGGAAAGTTTTTGATGGAAGTTCTGTGTTTCAACATAGAGTCAGATTAAAAAAACACATGGTGTCTCATGCACAAGAAATCAGCCTGGAGAAGTAAGAAGCTCCCATCAATTCCAATGATCAGAACTCATACCTAAATGCCCCTAAGCCAAGAAAGTGGTAAGTGGAAATATAATCTAAGGCATATGAGAACAAAGAATGCAGAAAGGGTGTATACAAGAAAGCGACTGCATAGACAAATATTAATCATAGTGTGAAGCAGCTAGGCTAGCAATTAATACCATTCACCAATTCTATCTGTAGGTATGTACACAGAGGTAGAAAGGCGCTTTCCATTCCCATGAGGAAAAAACTAATTTAGACCAGCTTTTTATCTTGTGTGGGCCATTTCCTCACCTGTGATAGCTTAGCAGTCTGGACAAACTGTCAATAACCAGAACCAAGACTTCAAACACAACATACCATTACTGCACTGAGAAGAACGAGGGGTTGTTTTATATCCTATGTGTAGAACTGGACAGGATGAGACAAAACTTCCTCTACAGCAAACTAGATATAGTGGGTTTTTTTTGTACTGCAATGACCCCCAAACCCTTTTGCTCCTGCAGGGCACTCTTGAAGGCCATGGCTTAGAATAATGGCTTTGTCAGAATGCCATATGTTGCATGAGGTGCATAGTCATGTAGTAGGGGACAGGCAAAAGCATTCAAGGTGGAGGGAAAGCCATCTACTGAAGCATTTTTGGGGTCCAGAATGTGTTTGGCTCCTTGAGGTATGCCTGTCAGCTAGAATTTGGAAAATATGGCCAATGATTAAAAGAATGTTAGAAGTATCAATCTGAGATAACATGAGGTAACATAAGATGGAGAGATCACTGTGGTTCTGACAACAAAAGTGCAAAAACAGGGCAGCGCTAAATTTTTGCCAATGATCTTATGATTGAACTTATGGTATGCAAAAAATATCTGTCGATATAATATTAAAGAGAAAAGCATCACTGCATAGACTTCTTAAAATGGTGACATACAAGACATGAGGAGAGTAGTAAAGAAGCCTAAAGTGTAAAACAAATGAAGTTTCCTGACAAACTAAAGCAAATGGAGGGGTGACTACATTACATTGCAAAAAGCGTACTATTTTCTGTACTTTCATGTAGCTCAGAGCAATCAGAAGACTTACATTTAATATTTATTAGTATTAGTGTCCACCACAGAGCATACGATTTCCTTTCAGGATGCTTTCATTGAAATGTTGCCGAACAGTGATATAAGTAGCCCTGCAAAATTACAGAGTCTAAAGCACAGATACAGATATACAGAAATAGTACTGATCTGTTTGTTTACCACTGGACAAAAATCCACACTTACTGAAATGCGGTCTTAAGAAATGTACGAATCTGCTTAAGAAAGAAAGATTATATTGTTGCACGTGTTGGCATTTACTTTCTAGAACAGTCATCCTAATGGTGTAGGCCTCAGTTTCATTGACAAATCATGCCTTTGATCAGCTGTTGAATTACATTCTTTAAAATTAAATCTTCATTAAACTTCTGTTCTCCACAAGAACAATACTCTGTTTAATGGACATTTTGATTTGCATAATCTTTATTCTGCCAATACATAAAATAAGGGACAGAATCCAGAGGGAAGAAAAAGGGGAAAAAATGTCTCAAGGGCTTTTTTTTTTTAACCTAAAATTTCGCAGGTCCAGGTCCTACTGAATGGCCATCACCAACATACTTCTGTGCATTGACAATATGAGCAGATGCAATCACTCAGGCAATCTGACTTGTCCGATGAATGAAGAGGTACTGAAGCTGACTTGGAAAACATCCAGTTTGTAAATTCTGTGGGCATGCACAGCACTCTCAGATGATGGCTTGATATGGAGATTTTTTCTTTCCCCATCTAGCAGTAGAAAAGCTTTGCATCCAGTACTGCTCAATACTTGAATGTTGGCTGATGCAGGAATACCAGTATCTCTACCATTCACTTTTGTACTGGAAGTGCATTTATTCTTGCTGGGGTGGAAGGTGGTCCCTTGAAGAAAATTTTGTTGATGGAGAAAAGTTTCTTCACAGAAAAGTTTCCAAATTCATTGCCAGCAACTGCACAACATTATTCAAATAACTTCTTGTCTTTTCATATAATAACTTTAAAAAGCCTCTCCAAAGACTGCTATCATGCTAGCCTATAAATTGCATTGAAGTGGCTTAGTGAGGTATGGTTGTTTAACGTGCTGTTGCTAAACAAAGAGACAAGGAATTGGAAGAAGGACTGTTAGATCGGACAAGGTTTTCCCAAAGCCACGCAGTAGGTGTACTGCAAAGGTGGATTTAGGGCTCCAGATCATGCCTGCAGACTGGTGTTCATGCTGCCTGATTGCACTGCCTCTCACAATGTGTGTACTATCCACAGCAGGGGTTGTGTCACATTATTGTCTGTAATCAAATCCAATCCAACTCCCAGAGCTTGCTTGCATACCTCATCCATTATAAATCGTATACCTGTCTAGCATTTGTCACTTTCCGCAGAGCTTGGAGCCTGATGGAATTTCAGGTGGTACAACAGTGCTATGTCTGCATGTATAAAAGATAACATGCACTGCCAACCTCACAGGAATCTTTTTATGACTTACTGGCTAACAGCTGGGTAAAACTTTGACATATTTAAGAAAGAAGTGCCTACTTTCTTTCAGAATTACATTCAAGAATTAAAAAAGCTTGCAAAAAATTGCAAAAAAGTTCTTTCTATGGTTAAAAAAGACAACATAAAGTACATTACTTTGAAAGGGAGATAATTAACTAAAAATGCATGCAAGCTATGAAAAACTGTGAGGAAAGTCCACAGACTCTGTGTGACATTTCAACTTTCCTCATACAACAAAAATACATGTTGAATATATACCAGGTATCAAAGAAGCTGATAAAAAGAACTTATACCTACAAGGAAACAGCGGCATGAGGGGTTTTCAAACTTAAGTTTTAACTCTAATTTCTTGGTTGCTGCAGTGTCATGGCAGACTTCCCAAGGCATCGCCCTATGTTTTATGATCCTACTTTAAGCAGGTTATGCTTAGTCACAGTATTGAATAATCTACATTAGAATAAGAGATATGGAGTTAAGTGGTGCAAATGGATGGTCAAGAGGCAGCTTAAGCAAACTTTCTCATCTCCCAGGTCATGTACTTCTATACTTGACACAGACCTCAGACTACTTTAAGGACTTAGACAAAATTATGATCTAAGGAACACACTCGACTTCCTTTGGGGAACACCTTGGGCACAATGCTGCCATGCATTTACATTATTTACATAAAATGTTTTCCTTGTGTCTTCTGTTCCTCTGCTGGTTACCTACACAGGAAACTGAAATGAAACTAAAATGCCCCTCTGTCACGTAGAGTATGCAATGGGAAAAATTCACCCCTGATGCAACCATGCTGAACGCAGCAGTCTGATCCATGAAAGGGAGAAAGAGTGAATCATTTTCTTAGTGGGAAAACTGAGAAGGCTGTCTTCAAATCCCAATCCTCGTTGTATTCACTGAAAGTAGTATCAACTGCCTGCTGCCTCTGGCTAGCATATTATTGCATAAGTATGGGAATGGCTCTGGTTATATTTTAAATAAAAATATAAATTTGAAAGTTTAATCACTTTTCTCCAAAAAGCAAGGAACATACGTAAGCCCACAAATGTTTATGTAATGTAAAAATTATAACTCTTTTTTCACCTCTCATTCACAATATACACTTATATTCTTAAGACCTCTACAGCACTTGGCAGAAGATCAAATTAATGTTCAGGGATTCAATTTGTATCTAGAATCTGCTTTTGTGGATAAGCTTCACACAATGTCTGATTTATTTTATTAATGTTTTGTGCATGTTTGCTTTTGTGTAAAGAGGAAGAAGGGGTAGGAGGAATAAGAGACAATTTTAGGCTACAAACTATTGTGCTGCTCTATCCTCTAGCCTCTTATTTACATAATTGCATAGATGTTCCTCAGTGCCTTGGTACAATGGACTAAAAAGGAGAAAATCATACATTAAACCTTCTCCTATTTGACTGAGCACAGAACTTGGCTCTTGCCATTTCAAGGGCCTAATGCCTTTTTCCACTTCCCCAGTAATAGAGAATGGATTTGCATTGCCTTAAACCGAAAAGTGTAACTAACTTAAGCATCTGGGCTTGCGTTTGAAC
>VZTV01054315.1:0-20297 GCA_013400875.1 Anhinga rufa
TTAATAATATTATTTTTAAATGGCCAATGACATCAATATACCAATGTAATATAATCCTGGTACATTCTTTTATCATATTTTATTATTCATTATTTTTAATACAGGTATTTTTAAATGGGTATACAGGATCCCTGAAGGTACCAGTATCCTTCAGTGTGATTAAGAAACCTTGGGAGTGCAGGAGACTGACCTTTTTCCCCCGTGGCCATATCATCACCAAAATGTGGCATTATCACTGTCAGATTCCCTTTTTTCTGAAGAGGTGTGTTATCACTGACGTTAACTTCAGACTAGGTAATAAACAGGAAAAATAGAGAATAAATATAGAGACAGCATGAAGCAGCTATTTTTATAGGGTTCAGACAGTTATGCAAGGAACAAGCCTGGTGAGCAAGAGGCATTTTGCAAGCCAGAAGAGTAGCTGTATGGCACACGCTATATTTTTCTGAACTGTCTTTCAGATTGAAAAATGTAAGCATAGAGATAAACATTTGTACCTATGTACTTGGGCATGCGTTATGGTCAGTGTGTGCTCAAACCTATGCAACAACCAAGTGGGAAAGACTGCGTAAGAGACAAATAGATTTACTGTCTAGCAGTTTCTGTTTAGATTATTTATAGTATATAAAGCGGTTTGCCATTTGTGTCTAATGTTTAGTAGACTATAACATGGTACTTCTTGTGCCCGGAACTCTTTTTTTTCCCCAGGGCCTTCTATATAGCATAATTAACTCTCCAGAGTGAAGGGGGAAATTCTTGGATTGCACTTTAAAGTATCTGATTGCTTCCGTGTGTCCCTACAGCTTGGCTGGAAAGGAACTTGGTTATATGGTTAAATTGAGGAACACTTTTAAAACAAACCCAGAAACTGTCCTTATCATCTTTTTCTCTAATTTTTGTTGGAAGCCTTTAAAATAATGCTGAGCTTTTATTTTGTTTTGGCTTTTTTTTGAAAAAAAAAATAATAAAATTCCTAATTCATTGAACTTCTTGGATAATGAAACCAGGTTGCAGATGTAATTTCTTTTATGATGTCTTTTCCTAAATGTTTATGTAGCAAACCTGTAGTTTGTTCTGTGTTATGTGCTCTTTCTGAAGTTACACATCTGGAAGACATTGTGGTAATTTAACTGTGTTAATACTTTATTTGGACTTTTTTTCTTGTATAGAGATGCTTTAGATTTCTTAATTGCTGAGGGGGAGTGCAGCTGAATCAATGTGCTGGGAGTAACAAGAAAATAATGCCTTATTTCATGCCTGCAGGAGTGGAGCCTCAGGTGAAATGGTTGTCTTTAACTTGCCTGTTGAGAGAAGTGGTGTGTTAGAAACATTGACCTTTGACTTAAACCTAGAACTAAAATCTGTCTAATGAAAGAGCTGCCAGAAATGAAAAGTCATACAAAATGCAGTGAATTTTTTAACTCCTCAAGAAGGATTTCTCAAAGTACTGTAATTCTCCGTTGATTTGCATAACCAGAGCGACATTTCTGTCATCGTTCACTGAACACAGTTTTACTTTTATTGATAGTCTCCATGCAAATGTAAAACTTCTAAGCAGAATAGGCTTATGGAAACAGTGGCCTAAACAAACAGTGTGATTCCTTATGAAATATGTCAAAAATTTTATCATCCAGAATCAATTCAGTAACAGCTGACCTTGGACATATTATTTTCCTTCCTGTTTCTTAGCAACAGGAAACTTTTCTGCAGATGACTACTTAATATCCTAATCTGTTTTAGAAGCTTTTATACCTAAAGAGGAACAGATGGTCTAAGGAAATTTTTTTTGTAGCAATAGGGATAGAGAATATCTATAGATTTCCCCCCCCCCATTTTATACCCTATTGTCCTGCACTTAGAATTACTTAATATCTCCTTGCTGGTAGCTAAAATCTTCTGTCAGGATGAGAGAATAAAAATAGCAGTCTTCAGATGCTACAGGTTTTTCTTTTTTTTTTTTCTTGTGTGATGCAAGAAAGGGGTTATATGTATGCTCTTACAGCTGTGATTGCATTCCTTATACAAAGTGTTAGAATATGTATAATTTATTCTGTAAGTGTTGAACTGTATCTGAGTAAATGACAAAAGCATTATCTACAACGTAATACCTGGGAGTGTTCTTGTTCATTTGGCGTTTGCTTACTCTCTCACTCTCAAAATGTATTATGTGAAGTGGTTTTCTTTCTCCTTTATTTTGAATTCCAAAGGTTCTTCATATTTCAGAGAAAATAATATTTTTTGAAAGATTATTTTTATGTGACTTGGTGTTCACATAAAATATAAGTTAAGTAATTAAGGACACTGAGATGTGGATCTGTGAAACACTGTGTTGGCCCAATGAAGAAATCTTCAGTTGTTTATTTTTCTGGTGGCATGAAATGTCTTACTTCCAAAGAAGCTGGTTGAATGTTTGTAGGAAATTGGGTCATCTTGGATTTTTCTACATGAATTTAAAGTTAGTACATGAGCCTTGGTTCTGACTTTATTAGACATGTTCTCTTCTAATTCTTTCTCAAAGGGCTGTGTAGAACCTTTCCTTCCTAGCTCCTGAAGTTCTTCATGCAAAGAAAGGTACCTCCCCCCCATCACTTACTTGCTCTCTTAAGAATTGTACGGTAACGATGCTCATAAATGCCTGACAATGCAGTCATCTGGTTTTCTGTGATTGTCACGGAGACAGTGCTTGTCATGTAAGTCCTGATTAGCAGGTAGAGACATGACATCAGTTCGGTGAAGAGTGCTGCAGTAGTCTGTGTATGGGCATATGCGTATATGAAAACAAATGACACATTCAGCACTATTGTGTGGGTCTCTTGGCAAATCATCTGGTGCAATTTTTTGCTCCTTATTGGCCTATGTCATACTTTGTTTATTATCAGTGGCTACCAAAATTGTATAAACTGTAGGATGAGCTTGTTTTTGATAACGTAAGAGAACTGTTGCCTGGCCTGCTCTTGAAGTTTCATCACTTACCATCACTTATCACTTACTATCCAAAGTGAACGTGCTCAGTAGCCTTTGTTAGAGCTCTTTTAGCTGCATAGCATGATATGAGGCTGTCTCCCACCATGAAACCTCCTCAACATCTTTTGTCCCATTGTCCTATTTGTATGTTGTGCGCTACCTTATTTAAGTAGCTAGCCTAGAAATATTTCTACTTGCAACTTTTGCTTATTTCAAGAAAAGAAAATGTCATCTTCATTTAGTTCCATTGAAGTAAAATTCTTCTGACTTCTCACATGTTTACATGAAGTATTTTCAAATGAAACTGAAGTGTGGAGCTTTAATCTGTTTTTCACCTTCAGAGAGGAACTCTTCCATTTTGCTGTCCCTCTTTCTTGTATTTTAATTAGTTGCTTAGGCTGAATGAAATCTGGAGTTTTTTTATTTTGACATACTCTACCCCTGCACCCACCACCATTCCCAGGTTTGGCATAAAAAATAATTTGAAGCTTAAAACAGGCTCACCCTCTAGGAACACTGAAACTCTTTGCTTAGGAATGTTTTCTGTCTCTCAGTGAATCTTTCCAAGCATCAAGTCTGTTCTAAGTCATACGTCTGGTGATGGCATGTCTGATCCAGAGGAGAATGAAGTAAATTTTGAAAAATTTTTAAGGTGGCTATAGGGAGTCTCCTAAGAGAAGCTGGGATGAGGGCAAAAAAATAGAAAGTGGGAAATATTTTGTTTCATTTTTCTTCTTCCTGTCATCTTTCCCATTGTCTTTATAAAGGTATGATAGGAAAAGAGAGCATAACTTTTAATAGGTACTTAATCTAATGTTAAAAATGGAATACAAGCTTTTGTTCTTGAAATCCTTCATGGGAAATGGCCACATGCAGCTGCCTGAGTAAGTGAATTGCCTGGTATATTATCCTGCTTTCCAGTGTTTTTGTCTTTGAGAGGTAGCTCATTAATAAGAGGAAAGGTAGTAAATCTCTAGACATTGTTATTATAACTGGCTTTTTAATGCAGAAACGATAAACTTTCACCAACAAATGGCTGGTGGTTTTTTGTATGACTAGGGAGAACAGTCAAGGAAGAACTCTTCAGTCTTAAAGGAGTATTGTCATGAAGCACATATGTGATCTTTGAGGAGCTGGAAAAGTAAAAATATAAAGTTTTTCTTTGGGGGAGAAGAAAAGCCTCCCCTGATTTTTTTTTTTCTGAGTTACAGCTCTTTATGAATGGTTTAATATGTAGTACTGAAAGCACACCTGGATAGTGCGATTGGCTGAGCACATCTGCTAATCTCTTGCCATTCACTGATATACCTCAATATTGCTTAACTGGATCACAGTAGTTATGTGAACAGTTTTAGGATTCCAAGTGGTTCAAGTAATGTATTAGGTGAGAATTTACTTTGATCTCTATGAGCACTGTTAGAACTGACGAATGAAATCCCGTCTATATTTTTCAAAAACTGACTTGTTGCTGTAACAGGTGGTGCTATTTTTTTGAAGTAAAGCAGCAAATTTGAGCTATTTTGAAAGACTTGACAAAAGGTGTGAGTGTTGAGAAGGTACTTGAGTTCTGGACTATATAGGAAAACAAACCCTGATCACTTAACTGTCTACCACAGACTACTACTTACTGTTGCATCAGACTCTAATCATGTCTCTTTCTAAGACATAAGGCTTTTATAGGTGCAGGGTCCTCATTTCACTGTGACAAGTGATATATGCGCTCTTTGTCTCTTGGCTCACTGAACTTCAGTTTCTCCTTTTTCTTTTTTTGTTCCTCCTCTTTCTAGTCAGGCCAAGTCCAGAAAAAACCCAAAACAACACCAAAACAAAAAAAACAACCCCCCACCCAACGACAACCCCCCACAAACAAAAAAACCAACCCCACAACCCCAGCCTCCCAAACAAAACACAACCAACCAATCAAAAAACCCTCACCACAAACCAAAAGAAATAAAACCCCCAAAGCTTATTAAAAGTTCTGCTCTTTACTGTTGTGATAAATTGTAAATTAAGCGATAGCTGCTGTATCAGGTTGATGGTTTAATCTGGATCAATGTATAATCTCAAAATAACCATATCAAAATGCTAAAGAAAGAGAGAACATGGATTGATAGCACTGTAGTGTCTAGAGCACGTTTATTTTCTTTTCATGCATTATATTGCTCTTTAAACATTTTAATTTATAAGGTGGCCCTTTCTTTGCTTACTTTAGGTTTCTTAATCAGGAACTTAGCCTACTCCCACTGTCCTTTATAAAAATAACCTGATGGTATCACAGTTCACTTCTTAATTTGAAAATCTGCATACCGTATGTAATCCATTGTAATATAACTCATCTGTCACAGTTTACTTTTACTAACATAGAGTCATAGAATGGTTTAGGTTGGAAGGGACCTTTAGAGGTCATCTAGTCCAACCCCCCTGCACTGAGCAGGGACATCTTCAACTAGAGCAGGTTACTCAGAGCCCCGTCAAACCTGACCTTGAATGCTTCTAGGTATGGGGCATCTACCACCTCTCTGGGCAACCTGTGCCAGTGTCTCACCACCCTCATTGTAAAAAATTTCTTCCTTGTATCTAGTCTAAACCTGCCCTCCTTTAGTTTAAAACCATTACCCATTGTCCTGTCACAACACGCCTTGTTAAAGAGATCATCCCCATCTTTCCTGTAGTCCCCCTTTAAGTACTGGAAGGCTGCAATAAGGCCTCCCCACAGCCTTCTCTTCTCCAGGCTGAACAACCCCAACTCTCTCAGCCTGTCTTCACAGGAGAGGTGCTCCAGCCCCCTGATCATCTTTGTGGCCCTCCTCTGGACCCGCTCCAACAGGTCCACATCATTTCTGTGCTGGGGCTCCAGAGCTGGACGCAGCACTCCAGGTGGGGTCTCACCAGAGCAGAGCAGAGGGGCAGAATCCCCTCCCTCGCCCTGCTGGCCACGCTGCTGTTGATGCAGCCCAGGATACGGTTGGCTTTCTGGGCTGTGAGCACACATTGTTGGCTCATGTCCAGCTTTTCACTCACCAGTACCCCCAAGTCGTTCTCCGCAGGGCCGCTCTCAATCCCTTCATCCCCCAGCCTGTATTGATATTGGGGGTTGCCCCGACCCAGGTGCAGGACCTTGCACTTGGCCTTGTTGAACCTCATGAGGTTCTCACAGGCCCACCTCCCCAGCTTGTCCAGGTCTCCCTCCCAGGAACATACCTCAGCATCTGTTAACTGGGTCCCGACAGATGTCATCATTAATGGAATTTATGATTCTTCATTCATGGTTCATCTTTCTCTATCAAGCAGACAAAGCTTACTTGGTCTCATTGAGTGTTTTGTCCAGGAAGAGTAAATATAATAGTGATAACAACAGTAATGAAAAAAAGACCCACTTTATTGATACAGGTATATTTTTGCTGTATTAAAGTTAGAGGCATGTGTTTGGCTGTTCTACGTTATTTGAACTCAGTGAAAGTAACCCCTGTTCTATCAAGCTATTTGTTATACCAATTATTTAATAATTTGGTTTTAAACCCCCCCAATTCCTTTTTTCATACTTATATCACTAACTTATTTCTCTATTTTTTGTCATCTAATGTAATGTAGCCTTTTCTCTTATGAACATTTATGAATTTTTTCTGATTGTTCAATTTCAAATTTAGAAAATAATGAATTCTTTGCATGTACTCGTGCCGTATAATCTTGCATGGTTGTTTAGGTAATACAAAACAAATTTCCATGAAAATGTGAGGGTATTTGTAGTTTGTCTATAAAGTTAGATGCAGCAACATAAACCTGAAAGCATTTGATTTTCTACAGACGTCTATGAGCAAGGACATCAGGTATGGATAAGCAGCATTCTCCTGCTATAAAATTAGATCATAATGTTAATAGCATGTGAGGGTTTGTTGGAAAGTTTTATAATCCAAAAGCCCCAAAAAGCCTGTCAGGAGAATGTTTCAAATGAAGTAAGTGTATCTATGTTGTCCATTGCTGCCTATACTTTAAAACCTTATGCATCTCACCAGTGTAAATGCAATATGTGTCAGACTTTATAAAATAAACATCCTTGTTAAAGTTTTTTCTAGTTTTCACACGTCCTATTCTAGGTCTGAGGCATTTGTGGCAGCTCATTAGACTTTTCAGGACCAATGCAACCCCTTACCTCACCCTTGTTTTCATCCCTTCATGAGATAAAATAAAACTCATAAAAAACTCATCCCCAAACTCCCAACCTAAACCAGAAAAAAATCCCCAAACCTAAATTATGAAACCTTGTGATTTGTCTTATTGGCTTATTCTTCAATTATTTGTCTTAATTTTTTTCCCTCCTTGGTAAATCCAGTGCATCTGGCAACTTGTTTTTTTGTTTGGCTGTCATATTACAACAGTTGCTCAGCTATCTTCTGTGAACACCCACAACAGTAAAAATTTTTTTAAATATGTCAGAATTCACACATGCCCACACAGAGCTTAGAGTATAGTGTGTCATCTAATGATTCTTCTCAGTTTTGCTCCAAGTTCCTTGAGATTATTCCTCTCTTTTACTTTTCAGTGTATACTGATGGAAGGGATAAGAAGATAAACATATAGATTCTTGGCTTGTGGTAGCAGTTGATCTGTGGCCTTCCTGGGATATTGGCCAATACAGGTTTTGTCATGCTCTTCACATCAAAAACACTTGAGAAAGTTTGGGACAGTCAAAATTTTTGTACTGAGTGACTTCCTTACAGCATTACGAAGTGCTTTTTGAAGCTTTCGAATATGTGAGAAACACATATGAAGAAATATCATAGAGTCATTCAAGTTGAAGGGCATCTGTGGTGGGTTGACCTCAGCAAACAGCCAAACACAGCCCAGCATCTTGCTTACTCTCCTCTCCTGTGGGACGAGGAGAAAATAGAAGGAAGGCAAGCGTACTCATGGATTGAGATAATGATAGTTTAAAAGGCAAAGCAAAAGCCTGATGCTTAAGCAAAGCAAAAAAAGAAATTCATTCACTACTTACTGTAGTTAGGCAGATGTTTGGCCACTTCCTGGAAGGCAGGGTCTCTGCATGCGTAGTGAATGCCATAACCATGAACATCCATGCTTCCTCCTCCTTTCCCTAAGCTATTATTTCTGAGCATGACATGCGATATAGTGAGTATGGGTCAGCTGTCCTGGTTGTGCGTCCTCTCAGCCTCTTGCTCACCCCCAACATACTGGCTTGATGCTATGCTAGCACAGTTCAGCAATAGCTAAAACATTGGTGTGTTACTAACACCATTTTAGCCACAGATACAAAGCACAGCACCATAAGGGCTGCTCTGAATAAAGTTGACTCCATCCCAGTCAGACCCAGTACAATCTCCACCCCTTATTCCATGCTACTTCTGTACCATCTGGAATTAATCTGGGAAGATGCCTGCCCAGAGCAGGGCCAGTCTGGAAGATATGTGGGCTGCTCTGGGCCTTGTCCACTTATTCTGGATATTTTCAAGAGTGAAGATTCCCCATTGTTTCAGGGCAACCTGTTCCAGTTTTTGATGACCAGCTTTTCCTTATAGCTACTCTGAATTTCCCTTGCTGCAATACGCATCCGTCGCCTCTCATCTCTTATTTGTGCATTTCCCAGCAAGTCTAGTTCTGTTTTTAAATAGTTGAGTATACAAATGTGATCTCCACTTAGTTTTCTCCTTTAGAGGCTGAACAGACCTAGTTCTCTCAGCTGCTCCTTATACATCCCACCCTCTAGCCCCAAACCATCTTGTTGGCTCTCAACTGTACCAATATGCATACTGGGGAGCAAAAAATGGAATACGGTACTCAGGATGTGGTCTGGCAGATGTGGAGTAGAATAGCAATTTCTCTCTACTTGCTGGTTACGCTGCAGCTAGTGCAGTCTAGTATGCACTTAACATTCGGTTCTGCAAGGGTTCATTTTGGACTTGTATTCAAATTGTCCTCCAGACCCTGCATGTCCTCTTGTGCAAAGCTGGTTTCTGATCAGTTAGCTCCCACACTGGGGCTATTCTGCCCCAGTTACAGTTTGTTGCATCATCTTCTGTTGATTTTCATGAGATTTGTCAACCTGTTCCTCCAGCTAGTTGAGATCCCTCTTAAGCACAGCTGTATCTAGTGTGTGAAACCCTCCCCTCAATCACCAGCAAACTTGCTGAGGTACATTCATCCCATCATCCATGTCATTAATGAAGATGTTAAATGATTGTTTTAATGATACTGCTCATCCTGTGCTCTTACAGTCGACAAGTTGAAGGGACTGCGAGGAAGCCGACTGTTGAGGTTTGCAGACTGTAATTTGTGTTGCTGCTCAAATGCAATGTTACAAAACAAACGGTGACTTAAAGGTTTAGATGTCATTTGGGTTTCATTTGTAATCAGATGGTTGGAATAAGTTGTCAGTACTTATTTTTTTGGGAGACGTTGAATGCTTGGGGAAAGAGCTGAATAATAGGAATATGGACACTAGTAAGAGGAGGAAGGAGACTGAAAACCTAACAAGACAGGAACATTTTCTCTGGGACAAAGCAGTATTTTGGATTTTTGGATATACTCCTCACTTCCTACCTGAGCTTTAGAAAATCTCTGTGCTTGTAATGTTTATATTGTATTTATTTATTTTGCCCAACTTCAGCACAGGTACAAGCATTTCTGCAGAATACCTAGGTAGGATATAAGACTAGAATAGGATAAGACTGTTACAGTAAAACATTTGTAAGACTTAATTTCCTAAATGTTACATCAAATTTGATTTAATTATTGGCAAAATAACTAAGCTTTTGATTATGCTCTTTTATGCACTACTTTTTTTTTTGTTTGCATGCCCTTTTTCTTTTTGTTCAGTACAAATAAAATATTGTTTGCAATGTTTTCTTTATTTCTTTGGGATTTTTATTAGGTCGTGTATATAAGTACTTTCCCTCCCCTAAGTTCTATGTCGCTTATGATATGCTTTGCAATATTATTGGATGAGTTTGATGACTTAGATGGTCTTTGAAATAAAACAAGTGTAGCAAAAGATTTAATCAACAGAGAGGTGCTATTTCTTTATTCAGAGAATTTATTAGTGTGTATTTCAACACTTTGTAATTTTTTTTTCCTTTTTGTAATTACAGCTCCTAAAGCAGAGCCGTCTTCTAAAAGAAGTAGTTCAAAAAGTTTTTCAGTGGTTTTGCTATGCTCTCAGTCCATTGGAGATCCTAACTCAAGGCACCAAGAGAGATTTTTCAGAAGTACTGAAGCTGGTTAAAAGCATACAACCAGTTGAAAACTGATGGGCTTTATTTTCCTAAATCAAAATAATTTTAATGTCCATTTGACTCGTATGCCTAAGATATAGGTGAAAATTCTGCAAAGCCTTCATTAGTATATCTACTACATAATGAGCAGAATGAATGCTGGTAAATATTTAATACAGTCCAGAAGTATTTTTGCAGGAGAAGCTACACTAAGTGTGAAGTATCGGAAAGATTTTTTTTTTTTTCAGCCACAATGTTGTCTGTAAACCTCTCAGTCTTTCAGTACTGGCCGTTACATACTTTAATAGAAATCTGTTAGAGTGTTGCTATTTTCAGTTACCTTGTGTATTTGTACTCTGAGACAAAATGCTTATTTTAATTTTGGGTTATATAGCTGTAATATGTAAGAGTGAGTGCCCCAAGGTATATTTTGCTTTGTTTACAAATGGTTTCAAATCTTGACGTTGTCATAATTGGCCTAATGAGTTCTTTCATTGCTGTTGTGATACAAATTAGTGGGAAAAGCATATGTCAGCTTTGACACCACCCCACTTGTGCACAGGCTTGAGGAACACGTGCTGTTGCAGTTGATTGTTATGACACTTCGTTGAAAGGTCGAGAACTTTTTTGTCTCCGCCCTATTTCTAAAGCAGAAATGTCTGCCTGAAGATGATGGTTCTTGTGGAGTATAGCAATTGTATTAAGTTGCCATAGATGTATGCAATTCATTTTAGGTACCATTTGATTTCTAAATGGCTCGTCAGTGAATGCTGCAATCATGTTTTGGATGCTTAGTAAGTGGTGCGAAACTTTTATGCTTCTCTTGCATATGGTAACTGAATTATAAAGTATACATCTTCTTAGTCCATCTGTTTGCTAAGGGACTGAATCCGCAAATCTAGAATTTAGAAAAAAAACAGGTAATAAATAAGGATAACATATTTTTGTTTATGTACGTACAAAATTCTCCTTGACTTTGACAAAAAATACTAGCAGCTTGTCCAAAATCTTGTCATGAGTAAAGTAAACCTTGATTTCTGGAAGCCTGTCACATAGATCTTTTGTTTCCCCATATTGCCTGTGTCCTTCTTGTATACACCAAAGTTTGGGAGTGTGTGTGTGGGAAAACCCCACACCCCCATGCCAGAAAAAAACTCCTGAAGAAACCTGTCAGGTTTAGTTAGTTTTTCCTCTTCATGTTTTCAGCAGTGAAAACTATTGCACTTCATAATTTTCTTTCCTTTCTTCACTGTCTCTACCTTGCAGTCTGTAAAATGACAGTCCAAGCTTATTTTCTCACACTGTTAATTCCATTCCCTGACATTTTATTGGGTTTCCACTAATAGTATTAAACATGCATCCACTTTCTTCTGTGTTTGCTCCCCAGAATTCAGAGTGATTTAATTTTTTATTTTATTTTGTGTTATTTTTTTTTTAAGTTATTTAGTGCCTTTAGTAATGAACCACAAGTCTTTTGTTCAGACCCACCAAAATATTTTTCCTATGTGTCTTTTTTTGGTTAATATATTGGAGGGATTTTCTGCAAAGAAAGATTTTCTTGTTTGTTCTTTGTCTATTGGGAAACATTGCAATGACTCCCTTTGCACTTCCTAGCTTTCCGAGCACTTGTGCCAATGCCTGCTGTAATTTTCTGTGAATATTACAATTTGAATACAGAGTTGTCAAACATATGATTAATCTTTGCCTGCAACATTTATGTTGTGTTTTGGCATTCAGACAGGCTTCTTTTTCATATGCATGTGATGTGATATATCTAAGTCCACAGTATTGTTAATATGCAGCAACCTTGTTTTTGGAATAGTTTGGATTTTCTGATTGTATAACTTAAACATAGCTGCCTGATTATTTTTTTCTTCCCCCCCCATTTATAGGAAGTTTTAATACATAACCAGGTGACTTTATCAAGGTACAGTTTCCCAGAATCTTGAGATCGCTCTGAGAAGGCTCTGAGGGTTTATCAGGACTGTGTTCAGTCAGCTTTTAAATATCCCCAAGGATGGAGACTCCACAACCAGCATGGGCAGTGCCTATTCAAGTATTTGATGATCCTTAGAGCATCAAAGCTGCTTCTTATGTTTAAGTGGATTTTGCTATATTTCAGTTTGTGTCTGTTGACCTGTGACTGGGCACCACTGACAAGAGTCTGGCTCTGTCCTTTGTAGTTCCCAGTGTCAGTTTTTTAGACAGATGGATTAAATCCCCCGAGCCTTCTCTTCACCAGGCTGAATAATCCCAGGTCTCCCAGCTTCTTCCCAAATGTGTATACTTTAAATCAGTCCTAGCAGGTCTTAAGATAGTCTTAAACTAATACAACAGTAGTTACTCACAGAGTTGTGCAGAAAAAAGGATGACAATTTGGGTGATACGAGGATATGAAGGCTTAACTTGCAAACATAGGTAGGACTTCGGAGCAGATGCTTTGCTACTGCATGTATTGACCTTTATACAGGTTGACTTAGATGTACTTGACATCTTCAGTACATGCACTTGAATTTGAACAAAAGGATTATGCTTTTTGTTAAGTTACAGTTGAAGATGTGTGAAATGGAAAATTTATGATCTGGTATTTATGGAACTAGTTTATTTACTTCAGGGGGCGAAAAAGGAAGAATGAAAATTGATCCATGCAGCTCATTTTTTTTTCACGGTGTCTATATCTTTATTTGGTTCATGCATTTAATTTTTTTTCCACTGTGTCTTTATTTTTATTTGATCCTGTGAGTTGTATTTTTCAATGTTGTAAGGTAATTTCCAGTTAGATAATAGGCTGCTTTTTGGCTTTGGTTGAAAGCCATCTTGGTTAAAATGCTGGTTGGGGTTGTATACTTGCAAGATTATTTGTCTGGTATATATTTTACTTGTATTCCTTTCCCTGTGTTTATTGAATGAGTTCTTCCCTTTTAGTGTTTCTTTTTTAGTCACTGCATTCACCAAGTTTAGCTTGCTCATTTCATTCCAAAATAGTATTGGGAAAGTAATCTGTAATGTTACTCCAAGATGTTCAAAATTTGTTGGTAGTGATATTATGGTGAGAGTCAAATGATAGCTCTCTGCCTTCCTTCACTTAATGGTGTTGTCTGAGCAGAAAAAAAATTAGAAAGCTGCATTCTGGGGGGAAAAAAAAAGTATGTTGGACACTATACCACGCTGTATGACTGTTGCCTTTTTACCCTTATTTCTGTAGAGCTTTCTGGTAAATAGGATATTGTTTTTACCTTATGGGAACAAAATGCCCCTGCATGAACAGCAGAAGAGTGCTTCAGCCCTGTACCATATGATCATCTCTTCTGTGAAATACAACCTGTTCAGGATCACCTCATCAAAGGATCAGTTGTGGTTGATCCTTAATATACTGTCCAAGGAAGAGGTCAAAAACTCTTTAATCAGAGAATCACAGAACGGTAGGGGTTGGAAGGGACCTCCAGAGATCATCTTGTCCAACCCCCCTGCGTGAGCAGGCACACCTAGAGCAGGGGGCACAGGACCACGTCCAGGCGGGGTTTGAATGTCTCCAGGGACGGAGACTCCACAGCCTCTCTGGGCAGCCTGTGCCACTGCTCTGGCACCCTCACAGGAAAGGAGTTTTTCCTCATATTTAAGTGGAACTTCCTGTGTTCCAACTTGTGCCTGTTGCCCCTTGTCCTGTCATCGGGCACCACTGAAAAGAGCCCAGTCCCATCCTCCTGACAAATGCCCTTCAGATATTTATAAACATTGATGAGATCCCCCCTCAGTCTTCTCTTCTGCAGTCTGAACAAACCCAGGTCTCTCAGCTTTTCCTCATAAGGGAGATGCTCCAGCCCTCTGATCATCTTGGTAGCTCTCTGCTGGACTTGCTCAATCTTCTGTCTTTTTTTAATGCTGCAACAAATTGATTTATTAAGTTAATAAATATTCCTAATGCTTTTTTACGTTATTCTTTTGTCCTCCCTCTTCAGCTTCACTGTCAGTGTTTAAAAATAAAGAAAAAGACACTAACATTTGGGAGGGTGGTAAATGGAGAGAGCCATAAGATCACTACAAGGGTGCATCAGTAAAAGCAAGTTATATATCCTTTCCTAAAGTTTGCTAAAAACTTGACATGAGGTATGTTTTTTTTTGCCTGACTTGAAAATTGCAATTCCAATTTCTAAAGCCTCAAATTTACATGGGAATAGTCCTGCAGGTTATGTACTTGGAGACATGATGCCTGAATCGGTCGTGTTTGACCAAAAAACCCCCTCCCTAATCTCTTTGATTACTTTGTTATTGAAAGGAGGCTTATAGTTGAAGATGAAGTAGGCAGTGCTTTCTGCCAAAGAGTAATTTCATGTTTTCTATTATAGACAGTGATTCCCCTAGAGCTTAGGCAGACTCTTTAAACTGTTCTGTGGATAGAGCAAACAGAGGAGATGAAATAAAGCATTCTTGCTCTTTAATATAATCTAAAAAGAAAGTCTCTGCTGGCAATATATTTCATACAAACAATCGATGCATAGAGTTGTGGAAAAATAAATTGATGTCTGATTACCTAATGTTACAGATGGAGAACACAAAGACACAAAGAGCTTACTCTTTTAATTCACCTTGTGCTTTCATACGGGAAAGCTGCAATACTTGTTACCAGTACGTGATAATTCAGAACAGCAGGAAATTCTCATAGTATCAAGACTTGTTCTTACCCATTAGTTAATTCAAACTGGGAAACTTTTACAGGTTAATTAAGTGTTAGGCCAGGGAAAATATTGTTTTTAAGGGTTTCATTGTGTTGACTAATTGTCATTTGTCACCAAATCTATGTTCAGCATTTTTTCTTGAATTTATACTGTTCCACTTTATTTTGTATGTTTAGCTGTACTGTTTTCCACAAAGAAACTGTTAGTTTCCTTGTTGAAGGAAGGAATAATTTATAGAGGGCATCTGAAGCTCCAGAAGCTGCTGAAAAGATCCACAGAGCTGAAGTCAAAAAACCCCAACACACTGTGTAGCCAAGCAGCTTTTCCAGTATGAAAGTGTTTGATACAACTAAAAGTTTGATTAGTTTTTTCCAGTAATGTCTGTGACTTGGTATTTCTGAAACGCTATTGTAAGGAAAGAGATTCTTAAAAACTGATTTCTAAAAAAATTAAAAACAGAGGCCTTCAGGAGTATTTATAAATTAGGTTTCAAATTGTTGTATAGTTTTCAAGATAATGGGTAAAGAAGTACTTCTTATCAAAACTTTTTAAGTGCTAGTGGGTTAGAATATTCAGATATCTAGCTTAGGTATTAATTTAGAAGTTGTCTTTTTGCAGACTTTTTGTACTACTGGGCAGGCTTATTCAAAAATTAATGTAGAACAGGATCTTGGGTCTAAACCTCTCTGTGGAGAGTCTGTCCTTCAACACTCTATGTATAGATGAATTATTTCTGACTTGTTTCTGCATCAGTATGAGGAAAATCTAGTATCCGATTCCCTTCAATTGGAGGGAAGGGGAAGAGTCAAAAGCACTACAAACACCGTGGGTGTTGGTAGTGAGATGGGTAGCATGAACTACTCATGGTGATCATCACAGCTGATGAATCATAGACTAATGTAGGTTGGCAGGGCCTTCTGGAGGTCCCCAAGTCCAGCCCAAGTTCAAAGTGGTGTTGGCCAGCAGAGGCGTCCTTTATGGTTGGAGATTATCCAGCCTCCCTGGATAACGTGTTCGATGAACTCTCAGCTGTCTGGCAAAGAGGAGGCTAACTGCTACTAATGGTCAGATTTGCAACAAAAGCAAAAACAGTGTGATTTGCTCCATTGTTTTCAGCTTTGAAGGGCTGCTTAGAGGGCAAGTTGTGTTTTCGTTCTGTTAACTACAACATTTTCTGGAACGAGACCTAGCAATTACATGGAAGAGTAACATTATCATAGAGGTTTCTCTGGACACAATGAACTAGCTATTCTGCTACTTTGCTTTCTTTATCTTTGTAGTCTTCTATGCTTTCTGGTCAGCATTTTTAGCCTAGACTGATAGTGCTTGTCCGATTCCAAATTATTTCCAGTAGTTAAAATGCTGACAGGAAAGATTCCAGTCTCCGTACAGATGCCTTATTCTGCCTTAATCAATTCACATACACTCAGTTATTAAATTCGGTCACGGCTAGTGCATGGATTACTCCTAATTTCTTGGTATGACAAATAAAATAGGTTAGAACTTGCTGTCAGGAGGTCTCTATTATCTGACTCGTATGAAATGTTTGTCTAAATAAAGTTATTGAGCACTTAACAGCTGTTGCATGTACTGGTACGACAGTGTTCTTGCTGTGTTCAACAATAAAGCAGCTAAACTCATCTTCACATGACTGCAGAAAGCAGCTGCAGCACAGCTGTATACACAGATAAAACTTCATACAGCACCATGTCAACCAACAATGGAGCATTTCAAAGGCTTGACAGATCTAAATGGGTTAGAGACTCTGATAAACCAGAATGATGGTTATTTCAATTCAGATCTTTTAAGTTGACTTACCCAGCGTTTCTGTCTATTTGAGACACATTAGTGTCTGTCTCCACTTGAAGTTCTACCTGAAGGGTAATAAATTCTTTGGGACAGTAAATGCTAAGTGTTTCAAGATGCCTTGTAAAGGTAACGGAGGCAAAAAGTGGTTTGTTGTTTTTTTTTTTTCTTATTGTCCATGAAGAGCTGTTAGAATTGTTGATCAACATCTCTTATTAATTTTTTTTCTCATTTCCTAGAATCTGTCATATGTGTGAGAGTTGGTCAGCTCTCCATTGGATTCTCACAGCCTAATTGTGGAATGTTTTGTATTAATAAACTGGTTTATTAGAGTGCTGTAATTGGCTGGTCTGTGTTAGATGAACTAGTGTTCAGAGGAATTGGTTGACTTGTTTTAACTTGCTTACTGATAGTCACTGTCTGGTTTTCCTGTTAAACAAAAATTTGCAATATTTAAAGGGAGGCAGTCCTGCTAAAAGTTACAGCTCTCTGGGTACCCATTAGTTATCCCTTTACAAGTAACTAAATGTTTTCTTAAAATAAGAATAAAAATAGTGTGGGGAAGGATTGAGACACATTTAAATTTTACTTTCTGGATGGCTATATGTAAAATAGTATTAACAACAAAAAAAAGGGGCTCCACCACTCCATCTTCCAATTCTTTGTGCAGCCTTTTAACAATGGAAAGGATTGTTTTTCTTTTCATGGAAAAAACAGATACAAGAAGGCTGTAGTTTTTTTCCAATAGCATCTAACATGTCTTAGTTTTCAATTTCCTTTCTTCTCCACTGATAAAGTTTGATCAAAGGATTTGATTTCTCATCCAACAAAGTTTTTGTCAAATAGGTACTTGTAGTCTTGACTACTCTATCATCCCTCTTATTCATCTCTGAAACATGTCTGAGGTGAGATGGATTCTGTAGCTAGCTCCATATTCAGCTGCCTAAACTCTTCCCTGTTCTGTCTCCCACTGTTCTTTGCAGGCATTGTTATTGCCACAAAATTCACAAATCCACTGTAGCAGTCAGTAGGGGAAAATAAAGCATTTATGGAAATTTCCCCTGGCTTTTCAAAGGCTTCAGATTTTTTTGTATTCTTATAATTAGTGTTAGACAATATTCCTAGTAACAGTAAATGCTTGGGTTTTTCAGCTGTGTGTACTGCCATTTATGATTACCACAAAATAGCGATGGGACATGCATAGACTCATTGAGAAGACTTGGATTTGTAGGACACAAATTCTTTACTATTGTAAAATTTTGGTTTGAATTATTTTGTTACTTGGAAACAGCCCAAAGTAACAGTAATGTATTGTTCTTTGTAAAGTTCATGTTGATAATCCAGTTTGCCATTAAAATGTAAGTGTTACAGATATATAAAAGAAAAAAAATCTAAAACGACCTGAAAATTAGAATGACTATTGGTGATAATCCAGTTTGCCATTAAAAGGTGTTATAAATGTATAAAAGAGAAAGACCTGAAAATTGGAATGACTATTTTTGCACTGAAAATATTCCAATAATTTAAGTGTTTTATTTAAAATTAAAGTAATTTGGTGCTTTAAAATCACATGAGAAAGAGGTTCTGAGGAGTATGGTTTTAGAGACATTAATTTTGATACGTCCAAATGAAGTTAGTCTGTTGGCTGACTCCCTGGTCTTTCACTTTGGAGGGGAGGCGGCCACTGGAAGCCTTGGGAGCCTCATTTTAAAGTACATTTTAGGGATGTTGTGCAGAGTGGAAGTGTAATAGGATTGTACCACAGAATGTATTTGTTAGTTCCTTGGACTGGATATGGAAAGTGGATGGAAGGTAAGGCAAGCAAATGAAAAACTTCCAAAAAATACAGTTGGGGAAGTAGCTGAAGGGAGGAGACCCCAGAGTTTTAGATGAACCAGAAAAAGCAAATCAGGAAAAAAAATGTGGTTTTCAAGACCAGCTGACAGAGGTTTGAGTATTTTGGCAGAAAGAATGACAAAGGAGGAAAGACTTAAAAGAAAGAAGCAGTAGGGTTTAGTGAAAGAGTGTATGTGGAGGAAGAAAGAAAGAAAGAAAGGTGACAAAAGGTGAGAGACAGCCTGAGAATTTGGTTAATGCTGTCAGGGAAGAGTTGCCTCCCAAGGATGTGTAGATAGAAATATTTAAGAACTCAAATAAATATTACATGGTTAGGCAGCTGAGAGAAATCCCTGGGTTTTATTTTTGGCACTGTTGCCTGTGGGGGAAACTGCTAAAAAGTTCATCTTGTGCATTCTCAGTATGAATTGTGGTGCAAAAAGACTCTGGTAAATGTTCAAGCTTCTGAACTATAACTGAGTACAGATACTCTTCTGAACCTTTTTCTTTTCAGAGCATTCAGTCAGTGGGGGAATTGGTTCTGCTACCATTTTAACTGCATGTGCTAAAAATATTAACTCTCTTACTGTACAGTTCAGTATCCAAACAGTAATGACATCAGATCCAGGATAAATATGGTTTGTATACACCTCAGGAAGCAGTGGAGTGACTGCAGGGCTATCTGATTCTATTTTGCTTGCCAGATGAAGTTCCTTATATCCAAGAATATTTCCACTCCTTGTAAATGTTTTTGCTTTGTAGCTTGTTTCACTTGGCTGTTATGCATGAATCTTTTAACTTTATATTGTTCTGTATAGAATTAAATGGAAGTTTACAGTTTGAAAGAAACAAATATACATTAATCACCTTGCAATCAGTTTTGTTCCCCTATTATGAAACCCAATTAGTATTTCTAAGTGTTACTAGTATTTCTAAGCTAGACATTCTCTCACCACAGGTTTTAAAATTTTGGGAATAAACTTGGTCATCTCTTTAAAAACAGATATAGAAAGGTGAGGGATTTACATATCTCTCAGGATGTGCTCGGAGAGAAAAATGAGAAGCAAATAAAGCTACAACAAAATTCAATCAGGAGAGATGTTTTTTTTAATGTTATGAAAGGAAATATGTGAGTTTTCAGAGAAAACTTTATATCCTTCTAAGTGCAAGGATGATAGTTTTGCAATAAAGGAATAGATGAGTTAGATATGAATGACTGTGATATTGTATGCATTATAAAGATTACATATTTATTTGTGTAGAGCAGTGACTTGCAATTTCAGGTTTTTTGTTTGGTTTTTTTTTTTTTTTTAGGTGTCACGTATTCCACATACTATTTTTAGTGTACTGAGCTAATGAAAATCTCTACATTAGCATGCCAAAAGTTGTTGATAGAAGCCCTTGTGAAAATATGCTTAATTAGTAGCAGAAGGGAAGTGGACTGTTCAGAAATCACAACTGAATCGGAGCATACATACTGCAAGTTAATCAGTTATTAGAATCAATAGAAGTAGGGGGCAAGAAGTGAACCTGCATCCCATTCTTGGATTTTGAAGATCCTGCAACTAGCAGTGTCTGCCATTTTCAAGTTGCGTAAAAATGTGCTTTTTTGAATTTCTAGCACTTGATAAATTTCATTTATATATTTTCTGTATATGTTCATCTAATAATGATTGTGTTTAAACCTTTGCAAAGTCAGCAGTTGGAAGCTCTAATAAAGATTAAGAAAGTAGAAATATGTTTAATAGTGATTTTTAACTCTGTAACGTAACTCAAATCAATGTGATAT